>JACEFZ010007376.1:502500-730000 GCA_014155875.1 Cepaea nemoralis
GCCTGCGTGCCCAATTCTTAACCCTTTGAAAATAAAGTGTGTTCGTTCGTTCGTTCGTTCTATCTATCTATCTATCTATCTATCTATCTATCTATCTATCTATCTATCTATCTATCTATCTATCTATCTATCTATCTACTTACCTACCTACCTGTCCGTCCGTCCGTCCCACCGACTGCTTGCTTGCCTGCCTGGTTGACTGGGTGGCTTGTTGTCTGTGGCTGGTTGCTTTAGTGAGTCATGCATTATTGATGATTTTTCATGCGTTTTAATGCTTATTGTTCATTTGTTGTCTAAGATTAGCTTCATAAGTGATGTTGAATGAAATAATATATGAGTGGAAATAGAGAAGGAGGGCAGAATTTTAGACGGACCTGTGTGCCCAATTAACTCTTTGAAAATAAAGTTTGTTCGTTCGTTCGTTCGTTCGTTCTGTCAATCTGTCCGTCCGTTCGTCCGTTCGCCCGCATGTCAATCTGTTTTTATGTCTCTCTGCTTGAGATCTGTCTCTCTGGGTGATGTGGGTACTCCATGGGTGATGTGGCGGAACTCCATGCGTGATGTGGGGGAACCCTTATGGGTGATGTGGGTACTCCATGGGTGATGTGGCGGAACTCCATGGGTGATATGGGTACTTCTTGAGTGATGTGGAGGAACTCCATGGGTGATGTGGGTACTCCATGGATGATGTGGCGGAACTCCATGGGTGATG
Organism: Cepaea nemoralis; assembly: GCA_014155875.1. Taxonomy (NCBI): domain Eukaryota; kingdom Metazoa; phylum Mollusca; class Gastropoda; order Stylommatophora; family Helicidae; genus Cepaea; species Cepaea nemoralis. The sequence goes on from JACEFZ010007376.1 coordinate 503,213, forward strand.
TGGGTACTCCATGGGTGATGTGGGTACTCCATGGGTGGTATGGGTACTTCTTGAGTGATGTGGAGGAACTCCATGGGTGATGTGGGTACTCCATGGATGATGTGGCGGAACTCCATGGGTGATGTGGGTACTCCATGGGTGATGTGGGCACCCCATGGGTGATGTGGGTAATATGACACCAACCGCTTTCACTACCCAAGACATTTCCAGGTAATTATGTTATACTGGGTCGATATGGGACCCCAGGTCAATTTTAAAATTAAAAATCCGGTTCGAACACATACCCGCCGGGTCGACAGGGGGATGTCTGGCCTCTAAGCTGCCGCGTCACTTCCCCACTAGCTATAGAAGCCACATTGCCAAGTAGTCGCTGTCTAGAGCACATGTTGGGCTACTGTTGTTTCCTTCACACCGAGGATCTAACACACGGGGCTCCAACATAATACCTTAGTTGAGACGTACACACGGGTTATTTGTTTAACTACATCTCTCTCTCTCTCTCTCTCTCTCTCTCTCTCTCTCTCTCTCTCTCTCTCTCTCTCTCTCTCTCTCCTCTCTCTCTCCTCTCTCTCTCCTCTCCTCTCTCTCTCTCTCTCTCTCTCTCTCTCTCTCTCTCTCTCTCTCTCTCTCTCTTCTCAACTACATTATTTGTTACTTTAGCTACGTCTCCTCTTTATCTATTTCAGTTGTTACTTTGACTCTTTCTCTGCCGTACCTATCATAGTTATTATTTTATCGCCTTGTTCCCCTTCCTAAAGATAACTGTTATTTCACCTTCTGACCTCCTAGATATCCCAGTTATTAGTCTAGTTATTCCCCTCTTTCATCTCATCTCATCTCATCTCATCTCATCTTATCTCATGTCATCTTGTTCCTTGCGGTGTCGAGGATTCCTCTCCTTACCTATCCATCTTGTTACGTCATTATTTCTTACCTATACCAGTTGCTATTCAGCAACCTCCCTGTCTCTTTATTACTCTCTCTCTCTCTCTCTCTCTCTATCTCTCTCTTTTGTACTCTCTCTCTCACTCTCTCGTACTCTCTCTGTCCTGTCTCTCTGTCTTTCTCGCTATGGCTACACACTCTCTCGCTCGCTTTCCATCGCTCTCTGTCTCGCTCTCGCTCTCGTTTTCTCTCTCATTTTCTGTGTGTGTGTGTGTGTGTGTGAATCCACTCTTTCAACATAATTCATCCATCCACATACTATAATGTATCAACACACACACACACACACACACACACACACACACACACAATCCATCTAACCACATAACGTAATCCACCTACCCCCACACAACATAATCCACTCACCCACACAACAGAAACCATCCACCCACACAACATAATTCACCCACAACATAATCCTACCACCCACATAACATAATCCATCCACCCAACAACATAATCGACCTATAGAACATAACCCATCTACCCACACAACATAATCCATCCACCCACACAACAGAACCCATCCACCCACACAACATAATACGCCCACCCACACAACAGAATTCATCCACCCACACACCATAATCCACCAACCACACAACATACTCCACCCATAACAGAACCCATCCACCCACACACCATAATCCACCAACCACACAACATACTCCACCCATAACAGAACCCATCCACCCACACAACATAATCCACCTGTCATGGAGCGGCCTCTCGTGGCGAATATGCGTCTTTGGTGATGTGCAAACGTCGTCGTTGATGTGATGCTTCAAAAGCAGTGCTGGTGCTTCGTTCTCGTCTAGACGGATGACTATGATTTTTAACTTCATCTTTTTATCTTTTGTCATCTTTTTATATCTATTATTATTTCATATGTGTGCAAGCTGATTTCCTCATTTCTGCTACATGGCACAACCCATTCCCACAACAGAACCCATTCACCCACACAACAGAACCTATCCCCCCACACAATATAACCCACCCATACAACGGAACCCATCCACCCACACAAGAGAACCCATCTACCCACACAAGAAAACTCATCCACCCACACAACATAATCCAGCCACAACAGAACCCATCCAACAACACTACAGAACCAATCCACCCACAAAACATAATCCAGCTGCAACAGAACCCATGCAACTACATAACAGAACACATCCACCCAAACAACATAATCCATCCACTACAGACCCCACCCACCCACACAACATAATCCATCCACTACAGACCCCACCCACCCACACAACATAATCCACCCATCCACACAACAGAACCTATCCACCCACACAACAAAACCCATCCACCCACACAATAGATCCCATCCACCCACACAACATAACTTATCATCACACACACAACAGAACCCATTCACCCACACATTAGAATTCACCCACCCGCACAACGTAATTCAGCCACAACAGAACCCATCCAATAACACAACATAATCCACCCAAAACAGAACCTGTCCACCCACACAACATTGTCCACCCACCCACACAACACAATGCACCCACCCATACAACATACTCCACCCACCCGCATAATAGAGTGTAGAGAGAAAAGAAACGCTAGACCACATTATGATGGATGGACAGATCAGTGGTAGCAATGGCTGGGACAGGCTGAGAGAACCACCACTAGCCGAACTGGGACGGTGGCTTGTGGGAATCCATCCATCCATCATGTGCCATGCCGGTAAGCGTGGGCGGTCATGATCTGCCATCTCACTCGATCACCAGAGTCATGGATCAGCTCCGTGTTTCTGTCTCGACCATGCCACAAGGCCAAGCCATCCAGGTACTTGCTTCTAGGTCTTCCCCTTGGTCTGTTCCCCTCGATCTTACCAGTTGTCACCAAATTCTCCAATCCATTTCTTCTCATAACATGCCCAAAGAATTTTGACTGTCTACGTCTAATTTCTCTAATCAATTTACGATTTTCATTTGTTTCTTGAAGGACTTGTTCATTGGTCTTTCTGGCTGTCCATGGTATTCATTGCACTTTCCTCAGAAACCACATCTCTACAGCCATCAGATGTTTTTCAGCCTGACTGCTCATTGTCCACGCTTCACATCCATATAAAAGTACAGGTTCTATGTAGCATCTCAACACTCTTTTTCTCGTTTCAATTGACATCTTTTTATTGGTCAATATGTTTTTCATCTTGCTAAAGGCTACTTTTGCCATGGCGATTCTTGTTCTAATCTCTTCAAGGCATCTCCCATCAGATGTTATTACTGTTCCGAGATAATTGTACCTACTCACTTGTTGAAGAATATTCCCATTTACTTGTATATTACATTGTGGTATTACGTCCTTCCTAGTGACGACCATAATCTGTGTCTTTTTACAATTTAATTCTAACCCTAGTTGTTCACTGTGTGTAACAATCGCATCTACTAAATTTTGCAGGTCCTGTTCATTGTCTGCAATCAAGACTGTATCATCTGCATATCTAATGTTATTGATGCATCGTCCCCCAATGTTGATTCCTTCCATATCTTCAATATTTCTGAAAATACTTTCACTGTACAGGGAAAACAGATCTGGAGACATTACACATCCCTGTCTCACACCCCTTTTAATAGGCTGATATTGGCTTACTTCATTATCAACTCTTATGGCAGCTTGTTGTTTCCAATATATGTTTTTTACAAGTCTAAGATCTTTTCCATCAATTTGTAGATCTTCAAGCATCCTTATCATGTTGACATGTCTCACTTTATCAAAAGCCTTTGTGTAGTCAATAAAGCAAAGGTGTAGATCTTTGTTTACTTCTATAGAACGTTCGATTATGGTTCTCAGTATATACACAGCATTTACTGTACCCTTGCCTTCCACAAACCCACATTGTTCTTCTCCTATTTCAGGTTGTATTTTCCTCCTAACTCTTTGCATGATAATTCTTAGCAAAATCTTTGTGATGTGACTCATTATACTAATTGTTCGATGTTGATCACATTCCAAGGCTCCCGATTTCTTTGGGATTGCAATAAATACAGAATTACATAACTCCTGAGGTATATTTCCAGTATCATATATTGTATTAAGCAGACTGGTAACTTTATCTATTCCATATTCTTCTAAAGCATTAATCATTTCTGTTGTGACGCTGTCTGAATCGGGGGTCTTGCCAGATTTCATGTGGTTAAGAGCATTCTGAACCTCCATCTTCAAAATTGCTGGTCCTTCATTATTATTTTGAACATTATACTGTTCGTCTCTGTTATCGTCATAAAGGTTTTTCACGTAATCTGACCATTCATGTAAGATCTGATCTTTTTCTATTATGACTCTTCCATCTTTTGTCTTTAGGCAGCCTGCTGATGTACGTGTTCTTTGATTAGTAAGCTCCTGAATTCTTTTGTGCATTAGTTTCGCATTGTTACTGTTGTGTTGTTTTTCAATTTCTCTGCAATTTTTCTCAAGCCATGTTTCTTTTGCCTCCTTACATAAGGTTCTGACTTTTCTGTGAATTTCTTCATATTTGGCAGGATTATTTTTGTTCTGTCTTCTTGTTTCCATTAGTTGTAAAATTTCTTCAGTCATCCATGTCTTACGGTCCACTTTCTTTACTTTTGGAATAGTTTTTTCTGCTGCACAACTGATTGAATTCTTCATCATTTCCCATTGATCATCTACATCTTGAAATAGGATCTCAAGATCAGACAATATATCCAATTTGTTCTTTACTTCTATGTTAAAATTATCTTGTATTTCATTGTCAGTTTTCAATTTGCACAAGTCATATTTAGGGTTTCCTGCTGTATACTTGACTTTCTTTAACTTTACCCTCAATGTGCCTGTAATTAATCTGTGATCACTGTAACAGTCTGCATTTGAAACTGTGTTTACGACTGTTAACGCATTTCGAAACCTTTTGCTAATCAGGATGTAATCTATCTGGTTTTTAATCCTGCTGTCTGGACTCCTCCATGTCCATAATCTTCTAGGGTGCTGTTTAAACCGGGTGTTTCCTACAACCATTTCTTGTTCTTTTGCCCATTCTACAAGTCTGTATCCTCTTTCATTTCTCTCTCCAAAACCATGGTTGCCTACACTGCATCCATCGCCTTGCTTGTGGGAATAGCATAGTGGAATTGATCCGGAACACTTCTAGACGATGGCTTGTAGGATTATCATAGTAGAATTTATCAGGAATACTTCTAGCCCGACTGGGACGGTGGCTTCTAGGAATATTAGAGTGGAAATGATCCAGAACACCACTAGCTGAACTGGGACGGTGGCTTATAGGAATATCATAAAGTTCGTTCGTTCGTTCGTTCGTTTGTTCACAGTGGAATGATCCGGAACACCAATGACTGTCAGCTGTGTACATGTATAAACGCCTAAGCCAGTTAGTTGGGCACATTATGTTGCTATTAAGCCTTGGCGTATCGGCGTCGTCCGCGAACTTATTCTAAATACTGCCTATAGCCACGAAGTCCGCCCCTTCATTTGCCTGTGCGTGACCGGGACTCAGCTAACACTATCAGCTGACACTGATCAAGGGCCGTTATCTCAACTTTCGCACCAAGGGATGCGACTCGCTAGTTTTTTTCCCATTATATTCCTTTTGCTCCCGAACTGTGATTTGACAATGTTTATGTTGTTGTGGACCAAACTTAACTTAAAATGTATCTGCTGACTGAAACGAGGCCTTTAATAGCAAGCCAGAGGTCACTGTGATAATACTTACAGTAGTTTATTCATTAAATGTTGCCTGTCCTTTGATGGAAGTTTCCATCAACTCCAGGTGGATTTTACAGGCAATTTTTCTTTCAGTAGTTTACCATTGCTTTCTGAACAAGAAGTCAACGCTTAAATCCAACTGACATGTAAAGGAAATGAATCCACTGCCTCACCAGCAGCGTACAGGAAGTTTAAGAATGAGCTCTCTTAACCTTTCTGCCACGTTTTTATTAAATACATTACTGGATACTATTTCTACACTAATTCTATAAAATGTATACTGTTTTATATGGCGCTTGTCTTATAATGTCAACTATCCCCAGTGCCGTATAGGAGTGGTGGCTAAGATAGACTCGTAGTGTAATGTGTGGAGCTCCGACCACTAAGCCAGGAATAGAAGCAAACACAATGAAAACCGTTTCTCTAACCAATTGCAAATCGGCCTTGGCAGATCACATTAGGCCAGAAGGATTGTCTGTCAGACTAAGAGCGCCCACTCCCCACACTAAATAAAAAGAACAAAAAAAAAAAAGAAAAAAAAAGAAAGAAAGATATATATATATATATATATATATATATATATATATATATATATATATATATATATATATATATATATATATATATATATATATAAATAGAAAGAAAGAAAGAAACACAGAAAAAGCCTCTGTTTTACATACAGCTATGCTGAGCTTAATCAGCTGTGATTGATTGTGTTCAGTGTTGCCATTTTAGTACTTTTCGCACTAAATTTAGTGCTTTTTGAAGTCATTTAGTGCGAAAATTGTGCTTTTAGCGCGGCCGCGCAAATTTAGTGCTTCACAAAAATTTTTTGGTGCTTTTTTGGGGTGGGTATAAATTACTTTAAAAATCATTTTGGGAACACTAAAAAGCCGAATTTGAACTGAAGAGAGGGGGTAAAACAGTCTTAGTACGTTACCGCGCAATATTCAACTAATTTAACTCCCTTTAATACGATTTAGCTGAAAGCGAACGCCATCTTGCAGACAAGTCCAAACATCAATACATTAGCTTGTAATCGAGTTAATAATTTTGTGGTGTCTACATTATCCTTTCATTTAAGCTTATTTGTGTTTCACTATGAGCAAGAAACATTGTCAACATTTCAGAGAACAGTGGCTAAGTGATAAGAGATTTCAAAAATGGTTGTTAAAAGTAGAAGGGGACAATACTAAGTGTTTCTGCAAATATTGCAAATGTTCAATTGCAGCCAGGTTAAATGATATTGAGAGGCACAATAATACAACGAAACATCAGAAAGCCGAACAACCATTCAATACACAAAGGCAAACAACAATTGCATTTGACAAACTGAAACATGATGTCAAAGAAACAGAAGTATGCATGTCTTTGTTCATAGCTGGCCATTGTTCGCTTCGCGTTGTTGACCATGTAAGTGAATTCTGCAAGGTGACAGCAAAACGCGTGCGCCTGTGTGTTTTCCTCTGCGTAACGGTTCTTGTAATAGTCCTCAAAGGCTAAGGCTATTTGTTGTGGCTCGACTTGTATATTTCCTTCCCTGTCAATTATCTGGCCTATCTGTCTGCTGCGCTGTATGTTGTGTTCTGTAGCTAGGTATTGTTTACTCGGTATCTCTTGTGTTATAGTTTGTAACTTTGTTCCCAGTAAAGCTCCCTGAAATCGATGATGTCTGTAGAGATCTAATTCTTCCTGTAATGCTATGATGTGTGGTGAATTTTTGTCTGTCTGTAGTAAGAACTTAATTGTATTTTCCAATACTTTTTCTTGTAGTTTTTGCTTGTGTATTACTGCTGCTGGTGGTTGAGATCTCTCTCATATAGTTGTTTTTTAATATTTCACAGCGTTCTCACGCATTTCCCTCTGAAATATCGCTTGTGTATGTGAGAATCAATTTTGTTATGCAATCTACATAGTCCTGATTTTGTAAAAGTGTGCTGTTAAGTTTCCAATGGGGAGATATTCTAAGATGTGGTGTTGCTTGTACTGTGTTTATTGTTGCAACTACAGCCTTATGGTCTGTGAAGTTCAGTGTCTCCTGTAAATGCTTGACTTGTGTTATATGATGTGCTGTGGGCGCATAAATTCTATCTAATCGCGCTGCTCTGTTATGCGCATTGTTTGTGTGTGTTGTATCTGTTCCATGGGGATGCATCTGCCTGTATGCGTATGTTAGCCCATGGATGTCTAAAATTGTTTGCATTGTGTCTAATTGATGTTCCTCCTCCCCCGTTGTGTTTCTAATTTGCATTCTTACGTCTCCATTTATAAGGTCCTGCGCCAAAAGTATGCAATTAAAATAACCTCCTAAAATGATGTTGTGACCCCGATATGAGCGTGATAATAAATTTTCCAGTGTTTGGTAGAAGAGCGGCTGATTTCTGTAGTCAGACAGTGCATGTATGTTGACAATTGTGTATTTATGTATGTTATTTCTCACCTGTACTATAGCTATCCTACCCTGGCAGTCCCTGTCCTTCTCTATAATCTGCCACCTGTCCGATGTCTGTATTATTGCTGTACCCAATCCGATATGTTGAGTACTAAGACTAAAACATGAGTGTCTTAGACCTAAGCATGTTGTGATATATGATGCGTGTTCGTCGGTGTTAACGTTAGTTTCCTGTATGAGTATAAAATCAAGTTTATATTTGTGTATGAGTGGTATAATATGATTAATTTTGGATCTTATACCTCGAATGTTAATACTCATTATTTTAATTTCCGCTGCCATTTTTATTGTAATATAAGAAACGGTTGAGCATAATTATGTTTCTTGTTTCAAACTGTCTGTATTCATGTTATCATTTCTGGAGATAGTCAGTAGATTCCTTCGCCGGGCTTGAAATCTCTAAGTCAATAACGAGGCGTGGAGAAGAATCTGACAGGTTTCTTTGTCGTGGTGGTGTGTTAATATTATCACTGTCTCTTCCGGTCATGGCGCTGGTCGTTATCTGTTCAGTATAATTACTTACACATTTCTTTTTGTTTGACCTGTTCGCTTCAGGCGGTGTAGGGTAGTCGTGGTTGTTGAGGGGCGGCAGCGTGGTAACAGGTGTTCGGCAGGCTGGAGGTGTCGAGCTCTCACCGTCAGACAGGCTCTTGGTTGAGCGTCCCCTTTTCCGACTGACCAGCTGGAAACCGTCTTCATCCTCCTTACTATGTTGATCTGTCTGGGAGTTCGAAGTGACTTTTTGTGCTAGTCTAGGTCCCTTCTTGATTTGTACTTTGGCCGGACATTTATTACTCCAGTGGGAGTCTTCCCCACAGACTGTACACACCGTACGGCGCCCCGGAACTGTGATGAAGAGACGGTGTAGCTCAGTGTTTCCCAACCTTTTTTGTGCTATGCCCCACCTAAGCCTTTCTAAAATTCTTATGCCCCCCACCCCCAACATATGCATCATTTTTAATATTCAAAAATGTAAATGTTCACTAAAGAAACTTGAATATTTTTTTAGAAGGGCTCACGGTTCCCAGAGGGGCCAGAGCCGCCCCCTCCCCCGTCCCCAGGTCCCGCGTCCCTGTGTGTTTGTTGTGTTGATTGAATTTTTTTTTTTTGGTTTGGCGGTTACCCCAGACAAGCTGGTTCCCCCGCCTCCCCCTTTTTCTGCGTGGACCCTTAGTCTCACTGTGAGCTATTGCCCACAGTGGTCCACCAGGCCCACATCTAAGGTGAAGATATGTGATGGGTTTTTATTTGATCATCCCGGCCCCCGACCACACCAATGGGGGAAGGGCAGCAAATGCACCTGATCATAGCCAAAGGACCGATAGGTGTTAGGAAGAAATCACTAGGAAATTATTGAGCAAACACAGTAAGTAAATTTTCAAAACATATAATGGAGAACTGAAATTCAAGTACAAAATAATTTTAATGAAAGATTTTTCTATATTATTTTAATTATTAGTAATTATTTAAATTTAGTGAGATCCTTGCGCTTGGTGCTTGCTGCAAAGAGATTTTATGTCAGGTTCCAATTTAGTTAACTTCAGTCTCAAGTCTCCCCATTTTGTTATATCCAGCCGATTTCTTCCATTTTCGAATTGCCCCCCTTATCAATCGAATTTTCCGCCTGTGGGGCGTGGGCCCCACGTTGGGAAACACTGGTGTAGCTTGTCTTCTACCCCGTCCAACACCATGTCCACGTAATGTGGCAGAGGTTCTTTCGGGTTGCACAGAAGTACCCACTTGTCCATGCTGTTTTTATGTTTATGCCCTTCCGCATTTATATCTCCCGAAATATCCGCGGCTATTTGCTTCACTGTCTCAATCTTTGCGGTTGTAGGCATCCAGTGAATCATAGTCTTGGTCTTTTCCTTCTCTATGTTTTCAATTACAATAGTTACTTTAGGATCCTGCAGTTCATGCTTCATCCCGTGAAGCTGTTCATAATGAGCCGCCTTTGCTTCCGGTGTCAGCGTAGCGTACTATCTTTTAGGGTCCTCAAAACGGTAGATGGATTTTATCCCTTCCCTACCGATCCCGCAAGACGGTCTCCATCAGCGAATAGTTGAACCGGAATACATGAGGTCCTGATATTGAAAACACAAGTGTGTTTGCTTGGTGGAACGCTCCTCCCTCGAAACCCTCACTCGTGTTGACTTTGAAACGTTTTACAATTAGGTTTTCCATCTTATATAATCCGTGACAGAGGAAATCTTTAATACAGATTTACACGTGGTGAAAACAATCGAAAACACTTCCACACAATTGAAATCACTTATATGTTTGAATAATCCATGACAGGAAATTTTAATCCAGATCTACACGTGGTGAAAACTATCGAAACCTAATTATAAATATCAATATTACTGTTAACCTCACAAACTAGAACACACAGAACTCACCTTTCGAGACCCAGGTGGATGGGACATCGACGGTAGCACATTTCTGATAGTTGCCCTCCATGCAACATGTTCAGCGGCGACTTGCTCCCAATGTACATTATCAATGCTTGTATCAATCTTGTTCCGCTTACACACATATTTGTATCGTAGTAGGGGCTGACCCTGAGATCTCCTCACCAATGGCACTACTTTTTATCACATTATTTAACACACATGGCTGGGCCACTCTTACAGGATATTGTGGAGTACTTCATGAACGAAACAGGCTTGTTTTTTTTTTTTTTTTTTTTAAAATTATCAATCAAGAGATTTATTTATAATGAAACATCATATCGCAATGACTGCTCGTGTATACATAACTATGAGGAAATTTAAATCTCTTTCATTTCTCTCAGACCCCCGGGAAGGTTAACCCGGTCAACAAATGCCCGCAGAAGTCGGATGTGTCGGCCTAACGGCGCAAGAACGCAGCTCTGCTGTAAACAGGCACAACGCAATCACATCCGAAAAAAAACTCCGGATGAACGAAGAAGAAGAAGATTTCTCTCAGACGACGGATGGCACTTCGTACTTGTGCAGCAGCAGTGGTTGAATAAACAAACCCAGGCACCTCCTGCAACAGTTTTGGAACATCTACTACATTTCCAAATGCCAACAGCCTTTCTCTTCATGGATTCCTTTCCCCAATAAGGACATGTGTAGGTACTGTGTTGTGTAACCTCCATCTTCTTCACAGTCTTTCTAAGTGAAGCACCGTATCTGGTACCATACTTTCCAACAATGCCCACCTTCTTGGTTCGCTTCGCCATCTCGTTTATCGTTTCCGTAAGAAATACTTAGTTAGTTAGTTAGTTAGTCGCAGTTCCAATTTCACAGCAACGGGTCGTCCCCATTATGCTCCGTTCCTGTGCCAGTGAATATCACACAAAACGCTCCCCACTGCCCAATGTGAAAAGTGGAAAAGACAGGAGTCTCGACAAACAACAGCCCGCACGGATACACTGTGCATAATGCCGCCGCCAAAATGTCAACATAATAGTCCCCCACGAAATATCCAATTCATCTCTGATGGAATTGGCAGTCATTTTCCGATCTAGGAAGAAGTACTTACATCACACGAAACAGGCTTGTGCTGTTATACGTTGTGAAGAGAAACCTGAAATCACATCGTCCATTGGGGGGACAGTCTTTATTATCGTGCACAGAGCTTGTAGTGTTGAAACATTGTATATATTGCATTAACAAGTACATTTTATTCATTTTTAGCAGTAAAAGTATTTGAAACTTTAGGACAAATTATTGTGTTAACTGTGAATACGTTGTGTCATTATATTAAACATTTAACAATTAATGCAACTAATTGCTTCTGTAGAAAAAAAACGTTGGCGAGTTATGTCCCTTGCAAACAATAAAATGAATATTATGTTCCCATGAAAAAGAGGTATTTGTTTCCCCTTAAATTTCGCTTACCAAGTGCACAGGCCGTCGAGAGCACGCACGATAGCTAATGGTTAGCCCGTAGATCATGTAATTGAGTCCCCACTATTGCTCCCGGGTTGACTCAGCCGAAACTAAGCACCATGAAATGTCCTGGAAAGTAAATACGAAGTGTGCGCTATTGACCACATCACACATTGAGTGCCAATTGTTTTACAAAAATGTGGCACTGCCAGCTGAAGGGAATGACATACACATCTAACTAGTACCAGATGAGGAGCTTCGGATTTTAATGTTATATATACTCCTGTCGCGAAACGCAAGTGGGTCTCAGAGGGACAACACAGTACCCACTCTGTCCCACCCCGTCTCGGTGGCTAGTCCACATTTTAAGGCGGGTGAGGGGGGATTTCCGAGTAAAAAAAAAGAGTTAGGACCGTCTTCTGGGTCCTTGAGATGTTATGTATCGGGATTGTCATGAACTTCACGGGTCCCGAGAATCATCACTCAACTCTTAGAGTGTGCGTAGATCTTTTCTGTTGTAAATCGCACATTCAGATAAAACTCGGGGAATGCTGAGTTGCCTTCACTTTCGTGAGGTAATGCTCGGAGATCTTCGGCAGGTTCCGTGAGTGTGTCCTTCCGAGACCTGACACGAAGAGGCCATTCGGTAGCAAGTCATCAAGAAGGGAGGCCGCTTCTATAGCCAGCTGTATAATTGGCATCACAGGGAGCCGGAGAATGTTCTACAGCGGAAGTTGTTTCTGTTGAAGCTATCCTTTCACGGCCGTGTCCACCAGCTGTAATCTATGCAACTCTTATGGAATCAGGGATTGATCTACAGTGATGACATTGTGGTCCTGGAGATGAGAGGCCGTGTCTTTGACCAGCTGTATCATGTTGTACCTTTTAGGATCCAGAGAGTGGACCTACAGCCCAAAGCTTGATGAACCTACCGGGTCGCTGTCTGTTGTATAGTTGTTCCTAAGTTTTAATGGTAACATTAAATATTATTATCATTATTATTATACTTGGCGTCGCTTAACTAAAGTTTGTATTTCAGTTGTGGGTTAATTCTTGACCAGGCGGGGCGGTTGCGCCGTAGCCTGTGTTCTGACCTAGATGTACAAGTTGACCTCGGGTCAGGGGACACCAGCTGTACTTTAAGTATTGACCATGCAGGCTAGCCAGAGTAGTGAGCCTGTGTTTTGATCTAGATTAAGCAGAGGCCAGTGTTCAGCAGACAAGACGGAATGTATTGTGCGAGCCAGCTCAGTGGAACAGTCTGGTTGAAGCGAATTATTATTACATTCGACGCCCTATCTCAATAATGGGGTACATGAGGGAATTAATGTTCTGACAGAAGAATTCCTCTTGAACAGAGCTTTAATTTGATTCCCTTATGGATGAGGTGACATTAATATGTTTCAATCATCATCAGGTGGCTTAGTGTCAGATTCTCACCCATAGGTTGCAACGCGTCGTCTGTACCAACGCCAGACAATTGCAGCCATACTCAACGCTGAGCAGTGTTAAACACGCTAGCTACAACGCGGCGTCTTCGACGACGCCTGAAAAGTCCAGCCTGGCTCAAGTCTGATCGACGTTAAGCCGTTGTTGGTCAGTCAGGAGACAGCGTGAAATGTGTGTAGCACGCAAGGGGACTCCACCCCGACTGACGCGAATGCTGAACGGCTGGTCAGACAGGCCTTGGGAGAGCGTAGAGGACAGACGTTTGAATGCGGTGTGCTTTGAATTATATGTTTGAGCGTGATTCGAGAGCTAGCCTGTAAGAGTGTAAGTGTATTGCTGTATTGATATATTGATGTATTGATTGACTGCATGTATTGATTGTAATGATGACTTGTGATTGCGCGAGATATGCATTAATTGTGAAACGCGAGATGCGCAAATAAAGTGTTTGCATTGTGTCACATTGAGTTATTAAGTGACAATATTTGTTATCTCACTTGTCAGCCAACGAGCCAGAGTCTTGCTACCGCAAGATCCTGACAAGTGCGAACGTGGGGTCTACGTCCTCAGTGGATTTGAACAATTAAATAAGAAAAGTGCTGTGTAAAATAAGTGCGAACGTGATGGCACCCATCTTGAAAGTTATTGTGAAATAGATGTGAACGGTAGAGTGTGTAAGCGGAAAGTTCTGAAAGGTTGGTAAGTGAGTGGTTGATTGTGGTGAAAAGACGACAGAACGACCAACAAAAATACTTGACTACATACAAACCTGCAAAACGTAGATAACATCGCATACACCACACTTTGTATTAGTTCTAATTTATTTCGTTCCACAAACAACAGGTTTTTGTGTCACCTGTCCCTGTTGATTGTAAATTCCAAGTTTTGCCGACCTGAAATAAGATCCATTGTGTTTCCGGGCAGTAACGAACAGCCATTGTCCGGCACAGGTTTCAAGAAACACTTGAGTATAAATTTTTCTTCTTAATACTTTGGTAGGCAGGTCGAGGCACAAGCTGTACTAGTAAATATTGTACAAAGCGTTGAAGTTAAATTACTAACATCATAATTAACTTTCTGTGTATACATTTCATCAGACGTATTTCATCATGTCTAGTTTAAATGATTTCATTGAAATGGGTTTATAGCTGAAGTTGTCTGGTGAAGAATTGAATAACTGGAGTGAGAGAAAGAATGGAGAATTTATTCAACGTGAAGATAGAGCTGCCGAAAGGGCTTTGAAGCAGGCAGAGTTAGATGCCAAAAAGGCAGAAGCTGAAAGAGATAGTGCTTTAAAGCAGGCAGAGATGACTGCCAGAAGTAAACAAGCTACTGCTTTAAAACTTAAGCAGATAGAAGCTGAGACTGCTTTAAAACAAGCTGAAATCATTGCCCAGAGTAAACGGGAAGAGTTTGAAACACAAATGAAAATTGAACAGCTGAAAGCTGAGACATCAACAGAGAAGAAGGTTAGAAAGTCTGACAGATTAGACAAGGAAAATCAGTACAAGAAGTACCAGGGGATCGTTAAAAGTTTCACCACGGGCGACTGCATAGCAGCCTTCACCCAAAACTTTGAATGCATTATGGAGCATTACCAGATCCCAGAGACTGAATGGAACATTATATACATGAGAAGTCTTTCTGGGGAACCTCTGAAAGTGATAGAGACCATCCCCAAAGATCTGAGAAAGGACTATCATTATATTAAGTCTAAAATCATGTCTCATTTCCTGTTAGATGAAGCAGGCTACAGAGAACAGTTTAGTAAATTGTCACCTAAACCCACACAAACGTTCTCTGACTACATCTCAGTAGTACAGGATATTTTTACAAAGTGGCTGTCAGCAGCTAAAGTGAATGAAAGTTTTGATAGATTGAAAGATCTTATATTGAGAGATAAAATTATTACATCTCTCCCACCACCATTTTCGAAATTTCTATTGGAATGTCAGTGTGAGAGTGTAAAGCAGATTGAGAGTCGTGGCTCAGGGTATTTTACAGCCAACAAACACTGTTTCACGAGTGCATTGACAAGCACAGACTTTGTAGCAGCAGCTACATATAATAAATCAAAGTCAGTGCCCTACAGCAAACAAAAACCCTATAAGCAATCCTCTGAGAAATACTATCCGTGCAGACATTGCAATTTAACACACAATGAAAATGAAATGTGTGATAAACATCCTGGTTACCTCACCTACTTGCAGAACTACATAAATAAGCAAGATAGGGAAAGAAAGAGCTATAGACAGATCACCAAATGCTTCCTTTGCAAAGCATATGGCCATTGGCGCAATGATTGTAAGGGCAAGCAAATGACTAGAAAGGCTAATGCAGCCATGTTTGATAGCTCTTCCTCAGATGAGGAAACTGTTGAAAATCAACCTGTAAATGCTGCAAATTCTATTGATGTATTTCACCTTGAAAAATGTACCATCTGTGACCGTTTTCATGAGGATGGCGTTTTAACATGCGGCCATTCCATACCGGTTACCAATGAGGAAGCCAACCTGGTCATTAACTCAAAAGGAAAACTAAACATCCACCAGGGGTATGTTAATGGTAAAGAGGCCACTGTCTTACGGGACAGCGGGAGTACCCTTATTGGTTTAAAGAGGGACTTTATCTCACCATCAGAATATACTGGTAAACATGTTACATGCAGAACTTTCTCAGGTAACATCGAGAAATATCCTCTTGCATGGGCATATATAGATACACCATTTCTTACAGGAAAGGTAAAATGTGCAGCACTGACCAACCCGTGTTGTGATATTATAATTGGTAACCTTCCTGAGGTAAATGATATGCCACATGACAGTATTACATCCACTGTCACTTGTAACATTGATAATACCATGTCACCATCATCTTCAATCATTACTCATGATGTATTACCACCTGTAAATGTGTGCATGTATGCCAATTCTGTAACGGCAGCACATGAATGTAGTAAGTATGAATGTAACACCTACTCGTACTGTGATTGATAACCTTGATATGACAAATGCAGTAACCAGATCTGCTGCTCAAATGCAAGATCGAATCGATCAGACAGAGGCTTTACAAATGGTAAGCCCAGTTGTAACATCTCCTGAAACAACCAGAGAGAGCTTTATAACCGCCCAAAAAGCCGATCGATCTTTGCAGAAATATTTTAAATTAATAGGCCAAAAGCCACGCGTAAGAAAGAACGCTAGATGGCATTTTGCGTTGAAGAATGGAATTCTGCCACGGTACTATACCAAAGGTTCTAGCACTACAGAACAAACGGTGCTACCATCAGAAAACCGCAAACAAGCATTACATCTAGCGCACGACATACCATTTGCAGGGCATATGGCTTACGCTAAAACGAGAGCAAGGTTACTATCTCAGTTCTACTGGCCCAAATTCTGCAGCGATACCAAACAGTATTGCAGAAGTTGTGACATCTGCCAGAAGCTTGTCAAAAAGGGTAAGCACCCACAAGCAGAACTGCAAATCACAGATTTGGCAAGCAGACCGTTTGAAAAGATCTCGGTCGATATAGTTGGTCCTCTCAACCACATAACATCCAGAGGCAATAAGTATATTCTAACGACAATTGACCTCTGTAGTCGGTGGCCAGAAGCGATTCCGCTTAAAAATATAACTTCCAAGGACTATCATGGAAGTCTTCTTTCATATTTTTGCGAGGGTAGGGTTCCCTGATACCATCCTTTCAGATCGGGGAAGTCAATTCATTTCATCAGCTACTCAAGCCTTTACCTAAAATGTTGGGGGTAAAGCAGTGTTTCAACAGCCCCTACCATCCCCACTCCACGGGTATCATTGAAAAGATCAATGGGGATCTTAAGCACATGCTCTCAAAAGTTACCCAGGAACACCCCGAAGACTGGGATACATATTTACCTGCTATATTGTTTGCATACAGGGAAGTGCCCCATTCCAGCACTGGGTTCTCACCTTTTGAAATTGTATATGGTGCCAAACCACGCGGCCCATTATCGATGTACCATTCCATGTTGATTGAAAGTGAAACTATACATAAACCCATTTCATCGTATGAACATGTAACATCATTGCGTGATAGGATAATGAAATCTTGTGTGTTAGCCAAAGAGGCACTGAAACAATCAGGTGCCATCTACCGACAATACGCTAACAAAGGAATCAGGACGATAACATTGACACCAGGACAGGACGTTCTTCTCCTATTGCCAAGTGACAGACAGTTACTGACGGACTCATGGCAAGGACCGTTCAAAGTGTTACGACAAATTTCGACTGTAGATTACGAAATTGCAGTTAGGGACAAACACAAGATATTCCACATAAACATGCTTAAACCATATTACAACAGGGACGAGGACCAAGTAGAGACGACAGCAAGCACGACAATAGTGGACCAAACAGATGACGACGATACTGACGAAATACCGACTCCATCACTTGACCCGACAGCCAAACTGCATGACATAAAGGTCAATCCTAACCTGACACAGACTGACAGTTGCAGACGATTGTTAAAAGACTACAGTACTATTTTTTCTGACAATCCAGGACAGACAGACTTAGTGCATCATCATATTATTGTGACATCTGACGCACCCATAAAATGTAGACCATATTCCATCCCCATACATTACAAGGACAAACTTCATCAGGAAATTATTGACTTAGAAAAGAACAACATCATCCGACGATCACAATCACATATTTGTTCTCCCATTGTCATTGTGAAGAAAAAGGACAATACTATAAGACTCTGTGTGGACTATCGGAAGCTCAACAGCATTACACAGTTGGATTTGGAGCCAATGAGCAACTGTGAAGACATACTGACAGAACTGACACACTCACGGTACTTCACGAAACTTGACATGACAAAAGGTTATTGCCAAATACCAGTACACCCTGCCAGCAGATGTCAGCAACTTACTTGCGACAGGTAATTCAGGACTCCCTACTTTTGCACGACACGAATCAATAACTCGTGTGGTTTGCAAAAGGATACATTTTTATTTAGAGCTGATTACAAACAAGCTCTGCGAGCGGAATACTTCATTGATAATCAATAACATGGTATGTTTCACAGATGCAATGAAGAGGTGGAAATAATGATACTATTTACTAATTGGAATCTAAAGCCTAGCTAACACTATTGTCTATAAACTATATAGGGTTCCTAGCTGTCACACGTCGTTCTTTTATGATCAGTGCTCGATGTTGTTGACGATAAGTTCCGTGATATTGTCGTGTGATGGTCGTTGTCTAGGTAACGATGTTCATGGTGTGTCAATTGAGCTATCTAACTGTCTCTTAATCCAACTCACCCCAGAAGTGCACCTTCACCAGTCATGAAACAAGAATGAGTTGGCGCACATAATCATTTATTCCAGAAATAAGACGGACAGACGGAACATGTTTATACATCCAGAAATAATGTAATCCATAGAATATAAATATCCTCCTCACAATTTAACCAGCACACATCACTGGCTTCTCACGGCCTGCTGAATCTCAAATTCACAAGACATTTAGTCCAGCTACTATCCACGACTGGATCTCCCACAATACGACCCACCCACTGGGTCGGAGCCTCTGCTCACTATGTAACCCACTCTGGGTTTTAGGACTGCCTTCACAGCTCGGAGAATCACACAACACCGTTCTCCGTGGACTACCGACTCCTCCGGTATCTCAAACTCAACTCTCCGAAGTCCCTAGACTTCAACACACAAATACCCTATATCTCGCTCCATCCACCCTAGGGGTTTTTCTCTACCCTCACTATTTTATTTCTCAGGACTGGCTGTTTTCTCATAACCAGGTCAGTCACTTTACTGTCTCCCACTTTCATCTCCATTCTTTCTCATGCCCGTTCACTCAACTCAATGTCAATGACCCAGGCTTATGTCATCACCCCCATCTTAAAAGAAAACTTCGTTTTCAAATATTGGGAGACTAACACTTACTAAACATGTGACCCAGACATATTGCCTGGGTAGCCCTAAGTATGGCTCCACCTCACTTCAGCTACCACCCTAAATAATACATCAAATGCTCATAGTACACTCCCATACTCCCCACACATAAATACAAACAACTTTCTATCTTGTGTACCAATGCATGAACTAATACATCACATAATAATAATACATCTTAGGAAAGCATTATACTTATGTACCCACAGGTCTCTTACTACTTCACGACCCCACAATACTATTTGTGTACCGACCCTATATCAGGTGGTTCTGTTCTTGCATTAACCCTCCTCTGATTCCTGTCAATGCTGTGTCTACCTTTCATGTACCAATGACTCATGGTACCTCTACAATTACAACATCTGTTTGCTATCCCTAGCCCTGGGTCAGTAATGTCGCGAACACTCGTTTGACCTAACTCAACTTTCCTATCTGCATATTGCACCGTTACACTTGAGTCTCTGTTTAGTCTGAACTCTTTATTCAATCTTGGCCCATATATCTGGCACATTGCTTTCTGCTGCATACGCCTTCTGCCTATGTGCCCTGCACATGCACTATCCTGAGCTGTTCTAGTATATCGGTCTCTATGTGCTAAAGGTACTGCTCCTTGCCCACGTGCAGTTCCACTATGTGAAAACCTGCGAGTGAGAACATTGTTCTTCCTCTCGAAGCACCAACTAGCTTTCTTTGACTGCCTATGTTCTACTCTCCTACACCCTTGGGAACATTTGTTCAGAGTAGTATCTTGTCTCTGGGAGTCACTAGCACTATGTTTGAGATCAATTCTCATCTGCTCAGCTGTACTATCCTTGTCCTGAGTTCCCGTGTCTACTTCAAGTGCCTCTTCTACCTCAGCTATACTCTCTAATTTAGGTTCTCTTGTGGTAGCTACCTCATTACTGCTTACACTATATTTTTGGTCCCAATAAACTACTTCCTCTTCTGTACAATCTTTAACTCCTGTAACATTTCCGATGATCAAATCAGCCACTGGTGAGTCCAAAACACACGCTGTCACTCTTCCAGTGAAACATGGTGTTTTTACTGTTATTATGGCTAATGGGTAGAACTCTACTGTGCCGTTGAATGTTATGCATCTAATCTTTTTCCCTGTATAATCCGAGGGATTTATTAAACTTTTCCTCACTCCGATAGACGTACATCCGGAATCCCTAATTGTTAACGCTAGTCTATCATTAACGAATCCCTGATGCAGCTTCAGACTTCCTCCTTCATGCACTGCCGATCCTGCTTTTACTGTGTGACCGCACACTAATACCGACTGACCCTCTTTTTCAAACAGAGGTTTGCATCCACTACAGTTTTCATTATTAATGGTCTCTATCACTTGCGCTGCATTAGAGTGCTCTGTTTTTCCCATCGTACACTCATAACTAATGTGCCCTGTCCCTCCACATTTGAAGTAAATAATGTCCTTCTTCCTATTATTTGTTGGCCCACTGGCTGGTTGCACGTCACACTCCGCTGCCTTGTGTCTCCAGCTTCCACAATTCCAACATCCGGCATAACTGTTAGGACGTCTTTGGAAATTCCCTCTTCTGTATGGGTACCGTCCAACTCTACCAACATTGTTTCCTCGGAAACCATTATCTTGAGGTTCTTGCTGCTCACCTTTTTGTGCTGAATCCACACTTTTCGCCCTTGATCTGATGACTGGATTCTGGTCCTGTTTAGTGTACGCTGCACAGACTATTTCCTCACTCATTAGTTTACCAATAGATATGTTAGGATGTGCAGTCATGTAGTTTTGCCCTAACTGTGACATTGTGTCTATGTCCTTTGGCTTACGTTCCTCAAAGAAAGCTACTAAGTTAGAATTGCATGCAGATACTACCTTGTCTCTTAACATTAGATCTACTAATTTATTAAAATCTTTCCCTACCTCTGCAAGCTCCATCCATTTGTTAAATGCATTCTTTACAGTGTTAACAAAATCTGTGAAATCTTGATTTGTCTCTGGCACTAACTGTCTAAACTTTGTTCTATATCCATGCTCAGTGAGTTGGAACTTTGTGAGGAGACGCTGACGCAGAATAGTGTAGTTGTTTCTTTCTTCCACAGGTAAATTAAACATTGTATCTAGAGCCTTACCCGTAAGAAACTCGCCAAGTCGCATCGCATACTCTTTCACTGGAATACCTAACGCTTTGGCTGATGCTTCGAACCTGGCCAAATAATTTTCAAGTTGGTCCCGGTCTGTAAAATATGGCAGTTTTAATCTCTGTGACGACTGCAACGGTCTTCTGCTTTCCTCACTTTGACCTTTCGAAGATAGTTCTAATTTTCTGAGAGCAATTTCAGCTTCCATCTTAATCTTCTCTTTCTCGATTTCCACCGCATTTGTTTGTTTTAACTTTTCAAGTTCCATTTGTGTCTCTTCCTGTAGACGCTTGTTTTCCATTTCAGCTAGTTTTACTTGTGTCTCTTTCTCTTCCTGTAGACGCTTGTTTTCCATTTCAGCTAATTTTACTTGTGTCTCTTTCTCTTCCTGTAGACGCTTGTTTTCCATTTCAGCTAGTTTTACTTGTGTCTCTTTCTCTTCCTGTAGACGCTTTGCCTCGCGTTCATTATGCCTCTCCTCTCTTTCCGTCTGTTTTTGTTCTTTTGCTTCTGTATACTCCTGTAACTCTTTACCTTTCAGGCCTATTCGTTCACCTGCTTCAATATAGTCCATTAAAGTAGGCATCTTGTCCTTGTGGACACGTTGTTGTCAATCAGCCAACTATAAATGTACAGACTCTGCTGCTAGTCTGTGTCACTTCCCTACGTACACCACAACTCCCTGTGTGCGTAAATTCGTAGTGCTAAAATATCACTCTGTACTCACCCAGTCACTCTATAAGCACTAGGTAGTGAGGGAAAATAACCTCCCTCGCATATATCTATAACAAATAGTTGTATAACATTTCTGGAAATATTGTTAAACATACATATACAAACAAATGGATGATAACACTAAGTGTTTTCTATAAACGCTAGACTCACAAGCGAAGTACACGGAGACGGTGATCACAAAGAAATAAACTACAGTAACAACCACAAGCTTGTGTAGGAACACCCACAGTGCGCATAATATATAAATATAAACTGACAAAGACCACTAGACAGCAGACATGACGAAAGATCACAATAATATCATATATCCGACCACAACAAATATCATATGTAAATATAACGAAAAGAAAGAAGAGAAAAAAATATATTTTCAAAATATACACAGCTGTGACGTCAGACAACACGTCTATAGATATTAGTTAGGACTCCAATGCCACTGCACGACACGTTAACTCATTAACGTTTTCCTTACAAAAAATATCTTAAGCACCAGAAAATATCCACGTTTTGCCAAGCATATCCTGATGTAGATAGAGATCGCAAACAGTGCCTATCAACAACTACATGTAAAACATATACATATATATATATAAGTTCACAAACGATACCGACAGTTAAAACGATGAGAGCAAACAAAAATGTTCAGATGGTTGGCCGACCAATGTATGCTTCTTAAGCCGTCGCCCAACAGTTGTTATTTTGCTGTTAATAGTTTTTCACAATATGCTGGAAATGTCTGTGTTAAATTCTCCTAAATGTCTACCACGCTAGATTGCAAAGCGACTTGTTGTTTTGTTGAGTGGTTACTTCATTTCGCGTTGTGATTACCAGTTCCAACTGTCGAAAACGTTGACGGTAAATAGTAATTATCCAAAGTGTTCTTTCGATTGTCGTACGAATTGAAGATGATGGTAATTATCCCAAAATGTTCTGGATTGCCGTTTAAAGACAAAGTTCAAATGAAAAATTGGCCGCAAATGCCCAGTGCTATAACCCTGTACCGTCAGTTCTTTTTGGCAACTGTATGCACCCTTGTGTGCGGAGATGACATGTCATCCTTCGTTGTAACACTGATTGCTCATGACAGAGTAATGGTAACGATAGTAGAACAGTTCAACAAAGTCGAAACATAAAATCTGGCTTTCTTTCAAAACACCTTGTTTATCCAGATCTCCTGTGGAAAATTTTTAGTAAATGTCCACTGTCCCTGACCTTGACCTTCGCAGTCAACCTCAAGTCAGTACCTCAGTCTTCTTTGTCACAATAATCCACACTGACTGTCTGTAAAATGACCGGACACTCGGCCATGGAAATTTCCTCAGTAACTGCTTACTGTTAAACAGCCTGCCTCCTAAGGTCAACCTTCTCAGCCCCACCCGGCTACTCTCGTAACTCCGTGGAAAATACACTTTACACCACTAACCCGCCCCAACTCTGGCGGTAGGGGCACTGTTTCCACCCACTTTTGTCATCCCTCCTGGTGAATCCGCAAATGTCAATTCTGTGTATCCTACACATCCATGATAACTCTCCTTCCCGAGAGTTCACTGTCCTCAGTACTTTACCTGTACTGTGCAGTGTCCTCGTAAACAGCGCTGACCCGATTTTTTCTGTGGAAACTCACAATTTCCACTACCTCCCCCGTCGTGTTAGCTGTGGTAAAATTCTTCACCTGTCGACTCGTGACCCACCCAGTGCGTTGCCTTAGCACACACACACAAAATTCTCACCACGCACAGGATGTTGCGACAAAATTGCTCGCTGTCTTCAATCCTGTCCTGTCACCGTAGTCGACTGTCCCGGTTGATCTGTGCTGCGTTAATTCTCTGACACCCCTGCTCGCTTCAGCGATATGGTTGGTATCCAATTCACCTGTAGTGAACTTGACGTGAACTGACTGTTCGCTTGTGATTTCTGCCGCGTATTTTCTCCACGCGTGGACTAGTTTGATGGAACGAAGTCACAGATAATAACTCCTCTCTCAGCGAAGAGCCCACAAATATCTCAGAATGACACCAATGTCTATAATGCAATGGGTTTCTTGATCGGACGAGCTCTCAGATGTCACACGTCGTTCTTGATGATAAGTTCAATGTTCTTGATGATCTTTGTGTGATATTGTCGTGTGATGGTCGTTGTCTAGGTAACGATGTCCATGGTGTGTCAATTGAGCTATCTAACTGTCTCTTAATCCAACTCACCCCAGAAGTGCACCTTCACCAGTCATGAAACAAGATTGAGTTGGCGCATATAATCCTTTATTCCAGAAATAAGACGGACAGACGGAACATGTTTATACATCCAGAAATAATGTAATCCATAGAATATAAATATCCTCCTCACAATTTAACCAGCACACATCACTGGCTTCTCACGGCCTGCTGAATCTCAAATTCACAAGACATTTAGTCCAGCTACTATCCACGGCTGGATCTCCCACAATACGACCCACCCACTGGGTCGGAGCCTCTGCTCACTATGTAACCCACTCTGGGTTTTAGGACTGCCTTCATAGCTCGGAGAATCACACAACACCGTTCTCCGTGGACTACTGACTCCTCCGGTATCTCAAACTCAACTCCCCGAAGTCCCTAGACTTCAACACACAAATACCCTATCTCTCGCCCCATCCACCCTAGGGGTTTTTCTCTACCCTCACTATTTTATTTCTCAGGACTGGCTGTTTTCTCATAGTCAGGTCAGTCACTTTACTGTCTCCCACTTTCATCTCCATTCTTTCTCATGCCCGGTCACTCAACTCAATGTCAATGACCCAGGCTTATGTCACTAGCGAACATGTCTGCTCTCTACCCGTCCTTGTCCCAGTCTGAGCCACGCTTCTAATTCCGCGTTCAACCACGGACATTCAGTCCTGCGTGCGCTGGCGAGTTTGCGTGCGTAGAGTCCCAGCACGCTTGGTCAGTTAACTAAAGTAACTGGTATTCTCTAGTTACTCGTCGAGAGGCGAGTTTCCTATACTCTCGCTCATAAGCACTCAATGCTCTCTTAGTTGACACGAGTGTGTCCTGTTGTCAAGCTAAATATAGTGCCCGTGTCTCTCCTGTCTAGTGTTCTCTGTATAGCTCCGTCTTAACTCTCTAAGCTCCCATGTAGATCTTTGACAGCAGACATCTGACAGCGTTTGCCACGCCTTGGGGACTATATGAATGGTGCAGATTGCCATTCGGTTTACTTAATTCTCCGGCGACCTTTGTAAGAATGACAAGACTCCTTTTGAAAGACATTGCTAACATAATCTGGTACATGGACGACATTTGCATACATACAAAGAACATGACAGACCACATAACAGCATTACAGCAGACATTCGACAGAATCAGACAACACGGACTAACAGTGAAACCATCTAAAGTCGAGATAGCCTATCAAGAAATATCATTTTTGGGCTACAAAATCTCAAATGGCTTTATGTCGACTGACAATAACATCATGTCTAGAATTCTAAAATATTCGCTTCCGACAACTAAGAAAGAGTTGCGAAGTGTCTTAGGTCTATTAAATATTACAGACAATTTATTCCACATTTTGCTGAATTGACCGAATGCTTCACTAATTTACTAACAAAGAAAGGACCTAACGTTATTGTGAATAGCGAATGCCTACGACCTGCATTCTCTAAAGTATTATCTTATTTTTCTAGTGAACCTATTCTCAAATTGCCTGATCATAACACTATTTTCAGGTTAAGATGTGATGCGAGCTCCGTAGCGATTGGAGCGGTACTGCTTCAGGAACACGATCAGATATTGTACCCTGTTTATTACGTCAGCCGTAAGCTGAAAGCTACAGAACGGAATTACAGCACGCCGGAACTTGAAGCCCTTGCTTTAGTATTCTCAGTTCGAAAACTGTCAAGATTCCTATTAGGAAAACATTTTATTGTTGAGACAGACAATAGCCCTTTGACGATTATCACTCGAGGCTCGCCAAGTAACTACAGAGTGGCAAGATGGTCACTTCTTTTGCAGGACTATAGCTTCGATGTGAAGCACATAAGTGGCTCACATAATTCACTAGCCGACCTTCTTTCGAGATGCCCATACGACTCAACCAATAGCCATGTACCACCTGAGAACAATGCAGAGATTGTATAAACTGCAGAATGTGAGTGCTCAGCACCACAGCCAAAGTTGAAAGTATTTCAGGAAAGCTGTGCAAATGTATGTGATAGGGATTTAATCTCCCATTGTAAATATATTATGTACATTATATCATTATGCGAATAAATGTATCGAATAGTTGTGAGATATGTGATAGAATGGGTATGTCATTTTAAATATGTACTAAACATGTACGACAAGGGGCACAAAACAATACTACAGGATCCAAGAACTTACTGTGATTGAACAACTGCGAATATCCTGCGTACCTACACCACAGATTGGCCCACGGTATTTTAACCAGTATGAAGACAGACTGTGACAGCCGTATCCCAGAAGAACACTATAATCCACACCGAAGAAACCATCCAACAGCTGATTTCAAGAACTGGTTACTCCGTTTATTTATGTAACATCCAAACGAAACTATTGTGTGGTAGTGTCAACTTAAAACCACATCTGTGTATTTCCGGTGTGTATGACTATTAATTTGGAAGATAGCAGACTATACTAAAATACTCACAAAACATTGACGTTTTACACACATTTTGTGAGTCTAATATTTCCATATACAGAATTGTATATGAGGATTTTTTAAATATGTAATCTCAGCATTGTAACTTGATTTACTTGTTCACAACAGTGACATTGTGTTCACTTTTGTCAAGAAGTATCAAATTATGACACTAAGAAATGAATTTATAAATGTAATTTATTCTGTTGAAAGCATGGTAAAATTACCGTCCCGAACCTTTGTATTACAACCAAGGGACATAATAAAAAATGTGTGTAATGTGTAATATGTGTTAAATCTATCATCAAGTTGCCTAATGGTGGACACGTCAGGATGACGTCAGTTGTACATGGAGAGAGTTACCAAAGCTGCAGACCCTCGTTAGACTCTCCGACTAAGGGAGGTTGGGGGTCTGAGGTTGGAACATCTTATAGGTATATGTTCGCAATTTGACCTGTTCTTTTGAATTTTTTTAGTGGTTTTGAGGTAAGGGCGTGTATGCTGTAACTTACCGGACTTGCTGTGTCATATGACAGCTGAGGCGACTATCCATTCAAATGAGTGTACTTGACGTGTGTTGCATTAAGGCGATATTGGTGATCGTGCAGATATAACTTACCATTACCTTTATATGTGAATATGAACCAAAGAGTCACGTCAGACCACTTACATGGTTCGATTCTGACAGAGAAAATAATAAAGGTGTATAAAGAACATGAAAGAATCCCCTTTCATGGAAAGGAAGGTGGGAGCATGTCAGATTCTCACCCATAGGTTGCAACGCGTCGTCTGTACCAACGCCAGACAATTGCAGCCATACTCAACTCTGAGCAGTGTTAAACACGCTAGCTACAACGCAGCGTCTTCGACGGCGCCTGAAAAGTCCAGCCCGGCTCAATTCTGAGCGACGCTAAGCCGCTGTTGGTCAGCCAGGAGACAGCGTGAAATGTGTGTAGCACGCAAGGGGACTCCACCCCGACTGACGCGAATGCTGAACGGTTGGTCAGACAGGCCATGGAAGAGCGTAGAGGACAGACGTTTGAATGCGGTGTGCTTTGAATTATATGTTTGAGCGTGATTCGAGAGCTAGCCTGTAAGAGTGTAAGTGTATTGCTGTATTGATGTATTGCTGTATTGATTGATTGCACGTATTGATTGTAATGATGAATTGTGATTGCGCGAGATATGCATTAATTGTGAAACGCGAGATGCGCGAATAAAGTGTTTGCATTGTGTCACATTGAGTTATTAAGTGACAATATTTGTTATCTCACTTGTCAGCCAACGAGCCAGAGTCTTGCTACCGCAAGATCCTGACACTTAGGAAACAAGTACTTGTCAGTCAGCCTCGTGTGACGCGCGAGAACCACATGCGTTTCTCGTTAAGGTGAAACCCAAATACGTAGGAGGCTATAAGCTGTGAATTAATTATCGCCACATAGGCCTGTTGTTATTTAACTGGGCTTAGTCTGAAGGGGGAAAGATATCTTCACACCTACTAGGGATTTAACCTGGGCCAGTGTAGCGGAGGGGAGACACCCACTAATGTAACGCGTGGGTATTTCATCAGTGTTGTCTGACTCCATTCTTCCTTTGATGAGAAAGGAATAATTGTCAGGCGGGTCTATCTTTCTAGTGTCTCTATACTGTCATCAGAACCAGATTGTTTGGGATGGTGGATTTGACACAATTCCTAAGCAGCCAAAGGAATGTAATCATGTGATGATTGTCTTTATACACCCATATACAACAGAAATCCAGGTATCCGAGGCAGAAAGGCGGAAAGCGACAAACACAAGAACACTAAACTCTTTTGTTGTTTGTCTGGTATTTAATTCAGTATTTCAGGTTAGTTACCATTGCAGTCTGAGCATCTTCCATTAACCTTGGGGGTGGCATAGAATACTTACCTGAGATATCCTGATATGCTTATCTACTTTTCTGATGAGACAGATTGTGAGTAAGAAAGATGATCTAGACCATTACACTCTTCAAAGGAGGTATGGAACTTTACCATCCCTAGGATGGGACCCTGACCTATATCTACTATCTACTAGATATGAGATGGTAGGGGATGTGTCATCCTATCTACTACTTATCAGGGATGAGACGCGTGGCTGAAAAGCTACTGGACTTAAGTTTTGTTTTTTTTCCCGCGTTTCCATCCTGTTTCAGGATATTTCGGTCAACAACAGCATCTTTCAGCTGTATGTTGATTCCTAGGCTAGATTACGCTCATCAGCACGCCACGATTTTCTGAGCGATCGGCTCCATACACTCGCAAGTCACTGGCGCGACTCGAACCCCTTCAATTTTTCGTAAGCTCACGTCAACCACGAGAGTATTCGGCGTTACGGAGAAAGCTGCTAACTCCACAGCCAGGGAGACTGGACTTAAGTTAGGATTACTAAATGTTGTAACCTAACCTGTCTATGAGATATGTCTGGGAGTTCAGACATACGATAGTGGTCTGAGCTCGAGGGGCTGACCACTGAGGGGAGGGAAATCTGTGTTGAGAATTGATGGAGTATGTATTATGCCAGGGTATGATGGAGTTGTACACCTGTCCTGTTCTTGCTTGCAGGAATCCCTTTGCTGTTAACTGGGAGCAGTGGGCGACTGCCCTTTGCTGTGACTGATTCCTGTGTGCTGTGGCTGAGTGCGCTTTGCTGTCGGCTGGTTGCCTAGCTGCTAGTGGCCGGTTGTGGTTGACGAGTACTGTGGTCAACCTGAAGTGATCTGAGAAGTCCTTTGCTATGGGCGGGGTGCCTATTTGCGGTTGACGAGTGCTGTGGGCTGTTGCTGTGTGGAAGAGCCCGAAGGCATCATACAGGATCAGGTGACTGTGTCATTGCCCTGTGTTTACAGACTCACATTCAATCATGCACGGACAGAACTCCCGTGGGATGATGAGATCGTCTACCTGACTACTCTCACCCAGTTTTTAATAGAGCTATTGACACTGCTGCGTTTACGTACACCCGATAACGTTCGAGTGTTGCAGTCCATGTCATGTCTTAGTGGAAGTGAATGTCTACAGCCAATGAAGCCTTGTATATTGGATCTTGCTAAAATGTTTGTAGAAGATGCAGCTACTCTCACCCGCATCGATTTCAAGTGGAGAAAACTTCATCATATGCAGTGGACACAGACCTCTGACACACTTGGACTGTGGGCAGAAATAGCCTCATACAGGGATGCCATCGGTGAAAATCCTTTCCAAGATCTTACAGATTTAGCTTTAACTGTGCTCATTTTACCTCATTCTAATGCGGACGTAGAGCGTATTTTCAGTCAGATGGGAGTTATAAAATCACAATTGCGGAACAGACTGAGCATCAAGAGTTTGACAGCTGTTTTGACTATTAGATATGGAATGAAAAGATATGGCAAATGCTGTCATGATTATAAACTACCTAAGGATATTCTGCGAAAAATTGGATCACAGGAGGCATATACATGTTTCTTTCAATCATTCTCCTCATCCTCATCATCGCAGGAGCAAACACAGCAGGAAATAGCTACAGAAACTGAAGAGGAGTTGTTTGACTGGGATTTGGCAGATCTGGAATAAACTTCATTCTAATATTCAGTGATAATAATAAATTATAATGTGCTACTTTATAACATTTTGAATGAATAAAACCAGTGCTTGGTTTAGCGATTTCCCCAAAAAATAGTATTGCAATTTGGTGCTTTTTTGGCTCGAAAGTAGTTCTGATTGGGATTTGGCGGATCTGGAATAAACTTCATTGTAATATGAAGTGATAATAATAAATTATACTGTGCTACCTTGTTACATTTGTAATAAAAACAGTTGGTGCTTTTTTTGGTGCTTCCTAAAAAATGTTGGTGCTTTTTAATGCTTTTTTGGGTCGATTTTGGTGCTTTTTTCATCAAAGGGAGATGGCAACACTGATTGAGTTGAGTTTTGTCAAGAACCGACATCACAGCACTCAGAACATTCCCATGCGTGTTCCGTCATCATTTTTAACAGCCAGCGAAGAGTTCCAAAGCTAATGGTACCAGTAGTATCTGATTATGTGTTCGCCTGACCTTTCCTCAGAGTACTGAGTGTCAACCAGATTGTTAGGTCAATGCCTGCAGCACCATTCTCTCCAAACTAAGATGATCCATCAGTTCTTCCGCACTATACACGCCAATCAACCAGATTGTTAGGTCAATGCCTGCAGCACCATTCTCTCCAAATTAAGATGATCCATCAGTTCCCCCGCACTATACACACCATCCCAAAGAGCCCCGACGACTTCAGCCTTATCATGCACCAGTACACCACCCAGCTGTGCAGACCCAGCCAATCTGTCCGCCTCCTCGTTTCCCACCACACCAGCATGTGCTAAATGATTATGCATCGACTGGCCTGCTTGTCTGCAACTTGTCTTAATCTGTGGTTTAAATCGCAATCTCTTAGCTTTTACCCTCAAACCATTCGGTAAACTAGGGTTTGTCTACTCAGCATGTGACGAAAGGATTCTGCAGACTGCGCGGAAGAAATCTTTGATGGTTCAACGGGCAAGACGGCGTTTACCTGCAAAGAGTTATGGAACGTAATGAACACGGCAAGGCACGTAGGTCATCAACTGCACCTGTATTCGTCTCTAGTCGTCTTGACTTGTCTTGCCACTGAACTCAGATGGACTCAGGCGAGTGAGTGAGGTCGACGAATTGCGCAACTCTTCCTCACTTTAATCCAGTTCATCGCGCAAGTCATTCTTCATCCAACTTCATCTTTCACTGCAAGAGGTGTGGAAAAAAAAGACTGGGGAAAAAAATCCACCACAGGAGATCCTCCTTGCGGAACGTCAAGCATTCTTTGCCCACATTTTCAAAGAACATTTCTAGCCAAAATAAGCCTTGCAAGCCATTTAGAACTCATGGCTCCACACTTTCAAGCCCACTGGATGAAATGAATGGTCATCATCATACTTAATGATGTCGCTCTTATCAAGAGACCGAGGAAGGCTAAGAAGAATAATCATTATCATGTGCCATGCCGATAAGCTTATGGGGTAGTGTTTCACCATCTCACGCGATCACCTGAGTCGTGGATCAGCTCCATGTTTTTGTCTATAGACTTAACTTAACCAAACCATCCAGATATTGACTTCTCTGCCTTCCCCGTGTTCTTTACCCCTCAATCTTGCCAGCTGTCACCAAATTCCACCGCCCTCTCCGCACATCCAGTTCTCATTTGGTTCACCAGAAAGTCTGCCAAAGCCTCCCGTTTGTCTATTGGCTAACGCAAACATCATCATCATCATCATAATCAAGTGCCCTGCCAGCTGTCTTAGGCATTCATGTCTCCCCACAGATCTTGGTCTGTGATGTTCTGGATCAACTCTGCTGAAGATATTCCTCCATGCCACCGTCTCAATCCATCCAACATCATTTCTCTTGGTCTGTGATGTTCTGGATCAACTCTGCTGAAGATATTCCTCCATGCCACCGTCGCAATCCATCCAACATCATTTCTCTTGGTCTGTGATGTTCTGGATCAACTCTGCTGAAGATATTCCTCCATGCCACCGTCGCAATCCATCCAACATCATTTCTCTTGGTCTGTGATGTTCTGGATCAACTCTGCTGAAGATATTCCTCCATGCCACCGTCGCAATCCATCCAACATCATTTCTCTTGGTCTGTGATGTTCTGGATCAACTCTGCTGAAGATATTCCTCCATGCCACCGTCGCAATCCATCCAACATCATTTCTCTTGGTCTGCCGCTGCCTCTATTCCCATTGATCTTTTCAGTTGTTACGATGTTCTCCAATACTTCTCTTGTCATCACGTGACCAAAAAAAAAAGCTGTTTGTCTCTTTCTTATTGTTGTATATAATATTTTAGTTTCATTATCCTCTTTCAGGCATTCGATATTAGTTACTCTGGCAGTCCAATAAATTCGGAACATTCTTCTTAGGAACTACATCTCTGTTGCTTCCAAGTTCTTCCTAATTTGTTCATTTATATTTCAAAATTCACAACCATACAGGAAAACAGTTTCTATATAGCACTTCAGCACTCTCTTTCTTACTTTCAATTATAGTGACTTATTGCATAATATACTTTTCATTTACATTGCATTGATGCAACTGCAAGAAAGAACACATACACACACACGCATGCGACACACAGACTGTAGGTTCGATTTCACCATTAGCCCTACCCCGTTCATCCTCAAAGAGAAGTTATATTAGGGCCAATCCCTGGCTCAGATTAATAATCCCCTGTCAGAGTCAGCCATAAATAGTAGCTGCCTGTGGTTTTACCCACACAAGATATTAATTTGAATGTGACTGTTGTCCAAAGAGGGCAATAACACACTGTAGGAAGAAACTGGGGCACTTATGGAAGTATCTTATCGAACTGAAAGTGATTCTTTACCTACCGAATCTAGAACATGTTACATACAATCTCTTTTATTTTTGAGCATATGAATTGTAATTTTCACTATTTATGAGCATTGAAATATAATCTCCACTGTACTGAGACATGTAATATTTGATTTCAATTACATCTGAAGATATGAAATATAATCTCCCTTGTGTCTGAACGTGCGGATGGTAACATGTGAAATATAATCTCCCTTGTGTCTGAACGTGCGGATGGTAACATGTGAAATATTATCTCCCTTGTGTCTGAACGTGCGGATGGTAACATGTGAAATATAATCTCCACTGTACTGAGACATGTAATATTTGATTTCAATTACATCTGAAGATATGAAATATTATCTCCCTTGTGTCTGAACGTGCGGATGGTAACATGTGAAATATAATCTCCCTTGTGTCTGAACGTGCGGATGGTAACATGTGAAATATTATCTCCCTTGTGTCTGAACGTGCGGATGGTAACATGTGAAATATTATCTCCCTTACATCCGAACGCTGGCTCTGTGGCGAACGCAATTCGCAATCCGCATACCCCGTTAGAAACACGGCCGTGGGTGATTTGGAAGCAGACCGTCTTGCGTTGGTTTTAATTCAATGGCACGGGAGTCGGTCTTTTAGAAAGCAATGACAAACTAATGAAAGTAAACTTACCAAGAAATCACATACAGCCAAAAAATGCTGGGGTTTACTGCTAAGTCCTGTAAAGGATATGCAGCTAACTTCTTCTTCTTCTTCTTCTTCTTCTTCTTCTTCTTCTTCTTCTTCTTCTTCTTCTTCTTCTTCTTCTTCTTCTTCTTCTTCTTCTTCTTCTTCTTCTTCTTCTTCTTCTTCTTCTTCTTCTTCTTCTTCTTCTTCTTCTTCTTCTTCTTCTTCTTCTTCTTCTTCTTCTTCTTCTTCTTCTTCTTCTTCTTCTTCTTCTTCTTCTTCTTCTTCTTCTTCTTCTTCTTCTTCTTCTTCTTCTTCTTCTTCTTCTTCTTCTTCTTCTTCTTCTTCTTCTTCTTCTTCTTCTTCTTCTTCTTCTTCTTCTTCTTCTTCTTCTTCGTCTTCGTCTTCGTCTTCGTCTTCGTCTTCTTCTTCTTCTTCTTCTTCGTCTTCGTCTTCGTCTTCTTCTTCTTCTTCTTCTTCTTCTTCTTCTTCTTCTTCTTCTTCTTCTTCTTCTTCTTCTTCTTCTTCTTCTTCTTCTTCTTCTTCTTCTTCTTCTTCTTCTTCTTCTTCTTCTTCTTCTTCTTCTTCTTCTTCTTCTTCTTCTTCTTCTTCTTCTTCTTCTTCTTCTTCTTCTTCTTCTTCTTCTTCTTCTTCTTCTTCTTCTTCTTCTTCTTCTTCTTCTTCTTCTTCTTCTTCTTCTTCTTCTTCTTCTTCTTCTTCTTCTTCTTCTTCTTCTTCTTCTTCTTCTTCTTCTTCTTCTTCTTCTTCTTCTTCTTCTTCTTCTTCTTCTTCTTCTTCTTCTTCTTCTTCTTCTTCTTCTTCTTCTTCTTCTTCTTCTTCTTCTTCTTCTTCTTCTTCTTCTTCTTCTTCTTCTTCTTCTTCTTCTTCTTCTTCTTCTTCTTCTTCTTCTTCTTCTTCTTCTTCTTCTTCTTCTTCTTCTTCTTCTTCTTCTTCTTCTTCTTCTTCTTCTTCTTCTTCTTCTTCTTCTTCTTCTTCTTCTTCTTCTTCTTCTTCTTCTTCTTCTTCTTCTTCTTCTTCTTCTTCTTCTTCTTCTTCTTCTTCTTCTTCTTCTTCTTCTTCTTCTTCTTCTTCTTCTTCTTCTTCTTCTTCTTCTTCTTCTTCTTCTTCTTCTTCTTCTTCTTCTTCTTCTTCTTCTTCTTCTTCTTCTTCTTCTTCTTCTTCTTCTTCTTCTTCTTCTTCTTCTTCTTCTTCTTCTTCTTCTTCTTCTTCTTCTTCTTCTTCTTCTTCTTCTTCTTCTTCTTCTTCTTCTTCTTCTTCTTCTTCTTCTTCTTCTTCTTCTTCTTCTTCTTCTTCTTCTTCTTCTTCTTCTTCTTCTTCTTCTTCTTCTTCTTCTTCTTCTTCTTCTTCTTCTTCTTCTTCTTCTTCTTCTTCTTCTTCTTCTTCTTCTTCTTCTTCTTCTTCTTCTTCTTCTTCTTCTTCTTCTTCTTCTTCTTCTTCTTCTTCTTCTTCTTCTTCTTCTTCTTCTTCTTCTTCTTCTTCTTCTTCTTCTTCTTCTTCTTCTTCTTCTTCTTCTTCTTCTTCTTCTTCTTCTTCTTCTTCTTCTTCTTCTTCTTCTTCTTCTTCTTCTTCTTCTTCTTCTTCTTCTTCTTCTTCTTCTTCTTCTTCTTCTTCTTCTTCTTCTTCTTCTTCTTCTTCTTCTTCTTCTTCTTCTTCTTCTTCTTCTTCTTCTTCTTCTTCTTCTTCTTCTTCTTCTTCTTCTTCTTCTTCTTCTTCTTCTTCTTCTTCTTCTTCTTCTTCTTCTTCTTCTTCTCCTTCTTCTTCTTCTTCTTCTTCTTCTTCTTTCTTCTTCTTCTTCTTCTTCTTCTTCTTCTTCTTCTTCTTCTTCTTCTTCTTCTTCTTCTTCTTCTTCTTCTTCTTCTTCTTCTTCTTCTTCTTCTTCTTCTTCTTCTTCTTCTTCTTCTTCTTCTTCTTCTTCTTCTTCTTCTTCTTCTTCTTCTTCTTCTTCTTCTTCTTCTTCTTCTTCTTCTTCTTCTTCTTCTTCTTCTTCTTCTTCTTCTTCTTCTTCTTCTTCTTCTTCTTCTTCTTCTTCTTCTTCTTCTTCTTCTTCTTCTTCTTCTTCTTCTTCTTCTTCTTCTTCTTCTTCTTCTTCTTCTTCTTCTTCTTCTTCTTCTTCTTCTTCTTCTTCTTCTTCTTCTTCTTCTTCTTCTTCTTCTTCTTCTTCTTCTTCTTCTTCTTCTTCTTCTTCTTCTTCTTCTTCTTCTTCTTCTTCTTCTTCTTCTTCTTCTTCTTCTTCTTCTTCTTCTTCTTCTTCTTCTTCTTCTTCTTCTTCTTCTTCTTCTTCTTCTTCTTCTTCTTCTTCTTCTTCTTCTTCTTCTTCTTCTTCTTCTTCTTCTTCTTCTTCTTCTTCTTCTTCTTCTTCTTCTTCTTCTTCTTCTTCTTCTTCTTCTTCTTCTTCTTCTTCTTCTTCTTCTTCTTCTTCTTCTTCTTCTTCTTCTTCTTCTTCTTCTTCTTCTTCTTCTTCTTCTTCTTCTTCTTCTTCTTCTTCTTCTTCTTCTTCTTCTTCTTCTTCTTCTTCTTCTTCTTCTTCTTCTTCTTCTTCTTCTTCTTCTTCTTCTTCTTCTTCTTCTTCTTCTTCTTCTTCTTCTTCTTCTTCTTCTTCTTCTTCTTCTTCTTCTTCTTCTTCTTCTTCTTCTTCTTCTTCTTCTTCTTCTTCTTCTTCTTCTTCTTCTTCTTCTTCTTCTTCTTCTTCTTCTTCTTCTTCTTCTTCTTCTTCTTCTTCTTCTTCTTCTTCTTCTTCTTCTTCTTCTTCTTCTTCTTCTTCTCTTCTTCTTCTTCTTCTTCTTCTTCTTCTTCTTCTTCTTCTTCTTCTTCTTCTTCTTCTTCTTCTTCTTCTTCTTCTTCTTCTTCTTCTTCTTCTTCTTCTTCTTCTTCTTCTTCTTCTTCTTCTTCTTCTTCTTCTTCTTCTTCTTCTTCTTCTTCTTCTTCTTCTTCTTCTTCTTCTTCTTCTTCTTCTTCTTCTTCTTCTTCTTCTTCTTCTTCTTCTTCTTCTTCTTCTTCTTCTTCTTCTTCTCTTCTTCTTCTTCTTCTTCTTCTTCTTCTTCTTCTTCTTCTTCTTCTTCTTCTTCTTCTTCTTCTTCTTCTTCTTCTTCTTCTTCTTCTTCTTCGTCTTCTTCTTCTTCTTCTTCTTCTTCTTTCTTCTTCTTCTTCTTCTTCTTCTTCTTCTTCTTCTTCTTCTTCTTCTTCTTCTTCTTCTTCTTCTTCTTCTTCTTCTTCTTCTTCTTCTTCTTCTTCGTCTTCGTCGTCGTCGTCGTCGTCGTCGTCGTCGTCGTCGTCGTCGTCGTCGTCGTCGTCGTCGTCGTCGTCGTCGTCGTCGTCGTCGTCTTCTTCTTCTTCTTCTTCTTCTTCTTCTTCTTCTTCTTCTTCTTCTTCTTCTTCTTCTTCTTCTTCTTCTTCTTCTTCTTCTTCTTCTTCCACATTTCACCTTTTGTTTCGTCACTTCACCAAAGATTTTATTAATTCCAAGCAAGCATGTCTTGTTTTTGTGGAGTGAGAAAAGGAACACGCAAAGAGTCCCAACTCTATGTTTATAGCCCCTATCTGGACAACCTCCGACCAGGAGTCACAGCCCAGGCTAGCCACAAGCGTGAGAGCCACATCGCGTGCACTTCGCGTGCTTCATCTAGGTCCGTAAATAGCTCAGAGAAGCACGCCACTACGTCCAGTTTGGGATGATCGCTTCAGTTGCCCAGCTCAGGGAATGGTGGATTTAAGTTCGGTTTAGAGTAACGTATTACCTGATATTCAGTGACAAGTATTTGCTGGGACTACAGGTGATATCAATATAGGTTACATCTCTCATTTTGCTATTGTTTCGTGCTTATGCACAATGTTTCGTGCTTTTGACATTGTTTCGTGCTTTTGACAATGTTTCGTGTATGCTTTAGAATAACCGTCCTAGCTACGATCTATGAAAGCTCAGTTTAAAGTTACAAGTTAGCTGCGTGTCCTTTATAGATCTTTGCAATCAACCCCAGCTTTCACAGGCTTTTTGTTATTTAATGGGCAATTTTAGTTCAGTAGCTTGCCAGTGAGTCAAAATTGACTGTAGTAATATGTGAAAACTTTTAAGGCTACTGTTGAATGTGTTAAGACTATAGTTGAATATATCAAGTCTTTAGTTGCACGCGTTAAGTCTATAGTTGCATGTTTTAAGTCTATAGTTGTATGCTTTAAGACTGTAGTTGCATGTGTTAAGTTTATAGTTGCATGTATTACGTTTATAGTTCCATGTGTTAAATCTATAGTTGAATACATTAAATCTACAGTTGCATGAGTTAAGTCTACAGCTGAATGGGATACGTTAACACTTGAATGAGTTAAATCTATAGGTGAATGGGATACCTTAACAGATGAATGAGTTAAATCTATAGCTGAATGGGATAAGTTAACAGTTGGAGGAGTTAAATCTATAGCTGAATGGGATACGTTAACAGTTGAACGAGTTAATTCTACAGGTGAATTCGATAATTTAACAGTTGAATGAGTTAAATTTACAGATGAATGGGATAAGTTAACAGTTGAATTAATTAAATCTATAGG
Source organism: Cepaea nemoralis (assembly GCA_014155875.1). Taxonomy (NCBI): domain Eukaryota; kingdom Metazoa; phylum Mollusca; class Gastropoda; order Stylommatophora; family Helicidae; genus Cepaea; species Cepaea nemoralis. The sequence goes on from JACEFZ010007376.1 coordinate 541,718, forward strand.
TGAATGGGATAAGTTAACAGTTGAATGAATTACATCTATAGGTGAATGGGATAAGTTAACAGTTAAACGATTTAAATCTATAGGTGAACTGAATAATTTAACAGTTGAGTCAGTTAACTATATAGGCGAATGGGATAATTTAACATTATAACGTGTTACAACTATAGGTTTTAGTCCACTAGTCATGACAAACGCTTGCTTTCTGGCGTTTCCCTTTCATTACTTTCACTCAATTAAAAAAAAAATCTTCGGGTTAAACTGTCACTATAGCGGCACCTGTTATGTCGAGTCGTTTTTTTGGTTGACTCTGATATAGTTACAGTGCCGTCCACCCTCTCAAATTTCTCATTGTCCATAAAACCCGCACGTCCTGGTACGAAGATTTAACTAACTTTACGAATCTGTATACCTCTGTAGGGATCCAAGCCAACGCCCGCTTACGATACTTAGTTCAACTTTCGTAGATATCCATTCGCAACCAACGGTACGCATGAACGATTTTCAAAGGCACGCTGAATGAATTGAAATACAGCACGTGATCATACGTAAGAAAACTGACTTTTTAAAATTAAGTAAAAGCGTATTGTTCTTTTAAAGCTATATCCGTTTTTACATCCCTTCAAAGTGAATGTTGTTAGACATTGGAGGTTAGAATATGCCAACTCAGTAAATATGAAACTACAAAGACTGACTTTGACGAAGTTATGTGTCTGTCCAATCATTCCCCTTTCTCCCCACAGCCACTATTACCAACTCTATAGTTGTGACTGTCTTTCCCCACAACCTCTATTACCAACTCTATAGTTGTGACTGTCTTTCCCCACAACCTCTATTACCAACTCTATAGTTGTGACTGTCTTTCCCCACAACCTCTATTACCAACTATATAGTTGTGACTGTCTTTCCCCACAACCTCTATTACCAACTCTATAGTTGTGACTGTCTTTCCCCACAACCTCTATTACCAACTCTATAGTTGTGACTGTCGTATACTCAAGTAGGTACAACCCGTTGAACTTAGCACACAATTTGGTGTTGTTATTGTGTAATAAGGCCTTTGAAGAGTAAAAACAAATGAATATCCGTATGTTTCAAGAGCTTCGGACAAACGAACATGGATTACACTATGGTTGATTAAGGTTTGCACGTTCAGTGACATTGCAACATTACTTCGTCATAGCGCAGCAACATTACTTCTGCACAATGCAGCAATATTACTTGGCCAGAGTACAACAACAGTACTTCGGCCCAATACAACAACATTATTTCGCTACAATATAACAACAGTACTTCGCCACAATACAACAACATTATTTCGCTACAATATAACAACAGAAGTTCGGCACATGCAGCAACATTACTTCGGCACAACGCAGCAACAATATTTCGGCACAACGCAACAACATTACTTTGCCACAATGCAGCAACATTACCTCGGTACATGCAGCAACATTGTTTTGGCACAATACAACAACATTACTTCACCACAATACAACAACATTACTTCACCACAATACAACAACACTACTTCACCACAATACAACAACAGTACTTCGGCACAATACAACTACAGTACTTCGCCACAATACAACAACATTACTTCGCCACAATACAACAACATTACTTCACTAGAATACAACAACAATACTTCACCACAATACAACAACAGTACTTCACCACAATACAACAACAGTACTTCAGCACAAGAAAACTACAGTACTTCTGCACAATACAGCAACATTACTTCGCCATAATACAACAACAGAACTTCACCACAATACAACAGCAATAATTCACCACAATACAACAATAGTACTTCTGCACAACACAGCAACATTACTTCGGTACATGCAACAACATTGTTTTGGCACAATACAGTAACATTACTTCGCCACAATACTACAACACTACATCGGCACAATACAACAACATTACTTCGCCACAATACAACAACAGTAAATTACCACAATACAGCAACATTACTTCACCACAATACATCAACATTAATTCACCACAATACAACAACATTACTTCACCACACTACAACAACATTACTTCACCACAATACAACAACAGTACTTCACCACAATACAATAACATTACTTCACCACAATACAACAACATTACTTCACCACAATACAACAACATTATTTCACCACAATACAACAACATTATTTCACCACAATACAACAACAGTACTTCGGCACAATACAACAACAGTACTTCAACACAATACAACAATATTACTTCGGCACAATACAACAACAGTACTTCACCACAATACAACAATATTACTTCACCACAATACAACAACAGTACTTCGCCGCAATACAACTATAGTACTTCGCCACAATACAACAACATTACTTCGGCACAATACAAAACCATTGCTTCGTCACAATACAACAACATTACTTCGGCTCATTACAACATTACTTCGGTACAATACAACAACAGTACTTCGACTCAATACAACAACACTACTTCGCCACAACAAAACAATATTACTTCGCCACAATACAACAACATTACTTCGGCACAATACAACAACATTACTTCAGCACAATACAAAAATATTTCTTTTCCACAATACAACATTACTTCAACACAATACAACAACATTACTTCGGCTTATTACAACATTACTTCGGTACAATACAACAACAGTACTTCGGCTCAATACAACAACATTACTTCGTCACAATACAACAACAGTATTTCGCCACAATAAAACAACATTACTTCGTCACAATACAACAACATTATTTCGCCACAATACAACAACAGTACTTCGGCACAATACAACTACAGTATTTCGGCACAATACAACAACATTACTTCGCCAGAATACAACAACATTAATTCGCCACAATACAACAACATTACTTTGCCACAATACAACAACATTACTTCGCCAAAATACAACAACATTACTTCGCCACAATACAGCAACATTACTTTGCCACAATACAACAACATTACTTCGTCGTAATACAACAACAGTACTTCGGCACAACACAACTACAGTACTTAGGCACATGCAGCAACAATATTTTGGCACAATGTAGTAACATTACTTTGCCACAATGCAGCAACATTACTTCGGCACATGCAGAACCATTATTTCGCCACAATCCAGCAAAATTGCTTGGGCACAATACACTAACATTTCATTCGGCATAATGCAGCAACATTACTTGGACACAATACAACAGAATTACTTCGGCACAACGCAACAACATTACTTAGGCACAATACAACAACATTAGTTCGGCACAATGCAGCAACATTATTTCGGCACAACGCAGTAATATTACTTCGGCGCAATACAACAACATTACTTCATCACAATGCAACAACATTACTTCACCACAATACAGTAACATGACTTCACCACAATACAACAACATTACTTTGCCACAATGCAGACAAAAATGGATGAAATGATGGATGACAGAACTATTTTGAGTCTTCTTAAAAAATTGTCTAGTTTGCTGTTTACTGTTCAGAGACGGAACATGATGACCTGTTTTTCACGATGAATATAGTTGTGAATGTCAACATTTTCTTTGCGCATTTCCCTTATTTCACGTAGGTATTTGCTTCTCGTGGCTCCTAAACGCGGTTGCTCGCAAATGATATTTCTAAATCCCTTGTACTTTCTAAACGTGAAGCTTATGTCCTTATAATTTTCTACAAAGTTGTTTTGGATAACTCTATGTCATCGTTCTTTCTCAACCAAAACCTAAGTTTTCTTACAGTCACTGTTTCTTTTGTATCCAACATTTTCTTATAATAACTCACCTTATGACATCTTTGTTAAAGCTGTGTACACTTACTTTCTATCTACCGTTTGCTTATTGCGTGGTGGTTTCATTCCACATTCTTACTTCCATCGACGAAATGACCATTTACTCAAACCCAATGCATGCACTGTTCTTTTCTCGGGATTTGTAACAGTATGAACAAATTTCCTGATATCAGCTTCTTAACAAAATATGTGTACAACTTCATAGCGACGCTTTGAAGTGTACACAATTTCAAATTCAGTCCCATTCAACAATATTTACACATTTAGATATTAGCGATAAATGGTACAATATTATAAAATAATAACGTTTCATAAAAGCACCCACTATAGGTATAATTATTGACGACACCTCTGAACAATTCCGTTCCACGATGTGACGTGGTTCTCATAAGGAAATTCCCGCACACCATTAATTATTTCAGTTGAGTCAAAGGGTTCTCCTGTGGTTCACATTGCACTTACCTTTTTGTAGAAGTTTCTAGTTGCCTCCTTGTAGTTTTTATTTAGGGTTTCTCCATACTCTTCCCAGTCTTTTTGTTTTTTTCCTCTTTACCATTCTACTCACATGTCTTCTCGCTATTCTATATTCTATGCAATCACATTCCTGTTTGCTCTTCAATCACTTTTTATAGTTTTCCTTTTTGTCTTTTACTGCTTTCTTTACTTCTGCGTTCCACTAACTTGTTATTTTCTTTATTCGTGTTTGCGTTTTTTCGTGGTTCTACATGTTATTTTTGCAGTATTTAAAATGCTTGATTTGAACATCTCCCATTCTTCTTCAACTGTTTTTCTTTCTGTAGGTAATTTTACAAAGAGTTCAGTTAGTTCTTTCTCATAATTTTCCCTTACTGCCTCGTGTATCCGTGTGAAGTTGTAATACATTTTATAATATGCACTTTATCTCTAACCCATAAATTATATACCGCATATAAACAAACATTGAGATCTGCTGTAGAATCTCCGGAACACAAATGATAAGGTTATATGCTAGATCTCATAATTTTCCCTCAGTTGGTTACTGAGCTTTGGATTTTTATACTGGAGGCAATTAATTGTAAATGCACTATAGTTTCGTGTCGTAATTCAGGCAAGAAAAGATCACCAAGCCAAGAACACGCAGACACCACAGGAAGCGAAACAAGCAACAAAATGTATGAAAGCACAAGATGAAAGAAAACACCGTAAAGACCACAAATATAACACTAGTAGAAAGACGGCTGAACGGGGTCTGCACATCTTCCGATCTTCCTGCAAGATTGGACTGGACATATCTTGACTGCCTCGTACAGCGTGTGCTGGGTCGAAGCTGACCGGTGGCATATTTGTATATACATCTTGTTGTATGGTTGGGACGGAAGATGGTGTCTGACCAGCATGAGGCCATTGTCTCTGTCTGTCGCTGTCTGTCTCTGTCTCTCTTTGTTTCTATCTCTGTCTCTATCTCTCTCTCTCTCTGTCTCTGTCTCTCTCTCTGTCTCTCTCTCTGTCTCTCTCTGTCTGTCTCTCTATCTCTGTCTCTCTCCGTGTCTCTGTCTCTGATTCTACCTCTCTCTGTCCTGTGCATTTATATCTCTGTCTCTCTCTGTGTTTATATCTCTTTTGCTATCTCTGTCTCTATGTCTCTCTCTCTCTCTCTCTCTCTCTCTCTCTCTCTCTCTCTCTCTCTCACACACACACGCACACACACACATACAACGCATACACACATCAGAGATCCGACGAACCAATCTTGACCCTTATTCGCCGTGACTTGAATGTAAGCCTCATTTCTCACGTGATCAAGGTGTGGTCTTTCCGCCATGTTACCCTGCCAGCAGTCTGACTAGGCATGTTTGCCGTTTCATATTTTATCCTACAGTAATTGTGTTGAAGAGATCCACCCAGGTCTGCCAGCCGATCTGTCTCCTCGATGTATGGAATGTTGCAATCGGATACTGCCTATTCATTATCGTGCATCTTTTGAGAATTGTGTCAGGTTGAGGCTTGTGTCAGGTTGAGACTAGTGTCAGGTTGAGAGTTGTGTCAGGTTGAGACTGGTGTCAGGTTGAGACTGGTGTCAGGTTGAGACCTGTGTCAGGTTGAGACTGGTGTCAGGTTGAGACTGGTGTCAGGTTGAGACTGGTTTCAGGTTGAGACTGGTGTCAGGTTGAGACTGGTGTCAGGTTGAGACTGGTGTCAGATTGCATGGATAATAATCATAGCACTGAGTCGGCGGCTAGCGTGGCTGAATGGATAGGATTAGCTCTCTCGTTTCAGAGCACTGCGCAGTGATATGATATTCACTGTGTGGGGACTTTACGCTGGCTGCAAAGTTCAGAAAGTAGTGTCTGTAGTACCGGCAATTTCCCAGTCAGGAGCGCCTTGAGTTCTGATTTTGTATCTGTCAAAAGCACTACAGGTTGTGTAACGCGGCTGGTATTTAGTAATTTCTGTGTTGCTACCTTGATTGCTTGGATGTCTGCATCTTAGTTATGGCAGCACGTTCTTGCTGGTATTCTGGCGTGTACCTATAGTATGTCCAGAAATGAATGCCTTCATTCACGATCAATTATTTTGAAAACTGTCTGTTGCATCGTTATGCAATCTTTCATGCCGTCTTATATTTACCCCAACCCAAGGAATATATAGTGTGGAGGGTATATACAAGGATATATGCTGAGTAGGGCGAAGACAGGCAAGCTTCGTGCAGAGTGGCTTGCTTCGCTTCGGAAGTCACGGGTGACAAGTATCGTCTGGATGTTTTCTCCGGGGCATGCTGGTGTGCTGGGGAATGAAAAGGCGGACAGATTGGCTGGCTCGGCAAAACTTGGTGGAGTATTGATGCATGACAAAGCAGATGTGGTTGCGCCCTTGTGGGAGCATGTGTACACCTCGGAGGAGCAAATGGATCACCGTGGTCTGGCAAGAATGCGACAGCGAGGGGTGACGAGGGGATCTGGCCGACGATCAACGCTCAGAGGAAAGGCGAGACGGACATATAATCAGATTGCTACTGGTACTATCAGTGTTGGAACTCTTCGCTGGCTGCTGAGGATGGGCACTGAGCGCTTATGGGAATGCCCCGAATGCTGTGATGTCGGTTCCTAAATCAATCAATCAGATCTAAGGAATATGTCTTTGATAGGTCCAAAAGCAACTTACATCACGGAAAGCGGCGACATTTCTTTGATGTTTTGGTGAAAAACTAGTGATTTCTCACTAACAAACTTGTTTTACAGTAATGCCCCGTTCCACTACGCGAGGCTCTTGTCATAAGGCCATCCCATGTTCCACGAGAAAATTAACTATTCAACGCTAATGTTTCCGTGTGAAGGTCTAATACATTTAATTATGTGCACTTCATCCCTGACCCGTACATTATATACCGCATATAAACAAACTCCAGTATGTTGCACGTGGTCGAAAAGGGGCACAAAAACTCCCAAGCACAAACATATAAGCATAAAATATAGAAATTACAAAAATTTCAATCGAGACGTCTTCTTACAAGATTTGGTCAACTCATCTCTAGATTATGTTTACCAGCTTCCTGACCCAGACGATGCTCTGGACCACTGGCTAAAGACCTTTCTAAGTATATTTGATAAACATGTTCCATTTAAGGAAGTTCGTGTTAAACATCACACAAAGCCCCCGTGGATCACACAGGAGGTAGTTGAACTTATGAGAGATCGCGACAGGGCTCACAAAAATAGAGATCTAACTATGTACCGTAGTCTGAGAAACAAAGTTCAATATGTTATTCGGAAGGAAAAGAAAAACTATTTTAAGAACATAGTAATAGATAAAACCAACACTAAAGATATATGGAAAGCAATTAATACCTTGACAAACAAACACAAATCATCACAATCATTACCATCAAATCAGGTTACATGTGATCAATTCAGTAGATACTTTCAGTCCGACATAAACCAACTGAAGGCTGCAATACCAGATGCGCCTCATGACATATCTTTATTATCATCATTCTGTGAGAACAAATGCTATGGACACATTTCCTCCAACATACCGCTAATGACGACAACTGAAGTATTTACTCATCTCCGTAATCTAAAAAACAATAACTCATCAGGACTAGATGGAATTAGTAGTCGGATCCTTCGCCATGCTGCACCGGCGATCTGCGAGTCACTAACTTTTATATATAATCAATGTCTAACCAGAGGTCACTTCCCATCAGCCTTTAAAATCGCTAAAGTGTATCCTCATTTAAAAGCTGGTCCTCTAGACGATCGTCTCATGAGTAATTATAGACCAATTTCCATATTATCCTCATTATCCAAACCGCTAGAAAAGCACATCAACAAAACAACACTAGATCACTTAGTTCGCCATAAACTGATAGTTGACAGCCAGTCAGGATTTCGGCCAAAATATTCTTGCCATACGGCACTAACAAACATGATAGAAAACTGGCATCAAAATATTAACAACAATACTCTATGTGGAGCGGTGTTTATAGACTTTAGGAAAGCATTCGATATGATAGATCATACTATTCTAATTAAAAAACTAGAAACAATGAAAGTAAGTTTTAATATAGTGACATTAATAAAATCATTCTTATTAGACAGAAAGCAAGTAGTATCACACAATAAAGTTTTATCTCAAGCCATTACCATTAATATTGGAGTACCTCAGGGGTCTATTCTTGGCCCTCTATTATTTGCCATTTATATAAATGATCTTCCATTAACTCTGTCGTCGTCCTGCGATCTATTTGCTGATGACTGCACAGTATATACAAACGCTGTTGATCGTAATGTGCTAGAATTATCCTTGCAACAGGAAATAAATAGTGTAGTAAACTGGAGTCATGCAAACCGCATGCAAATTAACATTACTAAAACAAAGTCTATGTTAATAGGAACCAGGCAAAGACTTCACACTCTAAACTCGCAGAGAACTCTTCAGCTGCACATTGGCAGCACGCCTGTAGAAAGTGTCACCGAGCACAAGACACTGGGTGTTATCATAGATCAAAATCTAACTTTTAACTCACATGTTCATGCTCTAGTTAAACAAATAGCCAAAAAAGTATACCAACTTGCCAAAATTAAAAATTTCCTTGACGAAAACACAAGAAAGATATTCTATACTTCTCATATACAAACACATATTGATTACTGCTCCACAGTCTGGGATGGATGCTCCAAATCAATAACAAAACGCCTATATTCACTCCAGAAAAGGGCAGTGCGTTTAATTAATGGTGAAAAGCTTACCGACAATTCTAACCTATATAAACGTCTCCGGTTACTGCCACTCCACAAGCGCCTGCTTTTTAATAAGACCAAACTAATTCACAAAATCCTATTTCAAAATGCTCCAAGCTACCTTTGGCCATTGTTTAAATATAACGCTAGACATAGCGAACGACTAAATATACTTCATGTCCCTAAACCTAGGATAGACTTATATAAAACAAGCTTAGCATACTCTGCCGCTCAGTTGTGGAACAATCTTCCACAAGAAATCAAAGACACCACCAATCATGATACATACATTCGCAACCTGTTTGAACACTACCTTAGTACAGACTACATGCCCCCATAACAAATAACACAAAATAGACAATAATGGTAACTTATCTCAAACGACAACTAGCCAAAAACATTCCCTTATGTATGGCACGTTACACCCTCCTTAGGTATTTATAATGCCCATGTTAAACACTGCCTCAGTGAGTCATTTGCTATTGATTATTTTTCATGCGTTTTAATGTTCTTTTGTTGTCAAAAGTTGCTTCATAAGTGATGTTGAATGAAAGAATGTATGAGAGGAAATAGAGAAGAAGGGCAGAATGTCAGACGGGCCTGCGTGCCCAATTCTTAACCCTTTGAAAATAAAGACTTATTATTATTATTATTATTATTATTAAACTTTGAAATCTGCAGAAAATTTTTTTTTGGTTGGGTGGACATAATAATAAAGTTATATGCTAAATCACATCATTTTCCTTGAGTTGGTTACTGAGATATGGAATTTTATATTGGGGCTGACAAAAGTAAACAGACTATAGTATTATTTGGTTATTCTATGTACACTCCCTCTCCTCGATTTCGAACAGCATTTCGTGCTGAGCTATCTGTGTAGACTCGGATCCAGAGATCCTGTGGGTATTCTTCATGAAGGAAGCTGCGAATGGCTGTTCTGCGCTGCACACTGTTCTGTTCTTGCTTGTCAAATATTCATCTTACTTTTGTCTGGATTTGTAGTGACAGTCTATGTTCATCTTTCCATGGAGTTAGTTCTGGAATATTTTTCAGGGGTATACCAACCTTGGGTAGATCGTTGAATTTTCTGCAGATTCGTTTGGTATAGTGGATAAAACTCTTCTTTTTAACCTATTTTTTTCTCGAATCTGTTCTTCTTAGGGTGGCCTGGAGAGCTGAGGAACTTTTCTGCTTGTATTAGAGTATTCGTATCTCTGTGCTCTCACTTTCGTATCTCTGTATTCCCTCTATCTTCTCCATCTCCACTATCGGGTTTTTTATTTATTATTATTTGTTTTTTGTTTGTTTGTTTGCGGGGGGGGGGGGGGGGGCGCTCGCTCGCTTTGAACTCAAGCGTAGTCCATGCACACTACTTTATAGTAGCACAGTAATGAATTTTGCATGTGCATTAGCTTTCCCTGTTACCAGTGTCCTTCACCATCAGGGGAACCCATTTAGACTTCTGAGGTACTTGTAATTTACGTCCCTTAGACAAGGACAAGAAGTCAACACTTTAGTCAAACTAACCGGTGTAGGGGTTGAACCCGCTATCTCGGCATCAGTGCCGAGCGCTCTTATCCTTTCAGCCATGTTACCAACCGTCATGATGCAAGAAGGAATGCAACAACACTAAAGAAACCATGGCCTGCTGTGATATGAGGAAGAATGTAACAACACAAAAGAAACCACGGCCTGCAGGGATATGAGAAGGGATGTAACAACTCCAGAGGAATCACATCAAGTGGAGCGGATTTGAAACAGCCGATTTGACACACAAAAATACCGTTAATTTGATGGATCCCGCGGTTTCGCCGAGCTTCCGGTGGTATTACTAAGGGCTCTTAAGTGTCATTTTTGTGAAAGTTGTTGTTCTGGAAAACCAGGAACCAAAATAACATTGGATTACTTTGTTTGAGAGGTTAGGGCGAGGCTCTTAAACAGTCCAGTCACTGGTGAAAGATTATATAGCTGGACGTTTCTGCACTTTTGACTTGTTCACTGGATGCTTATAAAGTAGTTTTATATCACCATAGTCTGGTAAGAATGATGCAGCGAGGTGTGACGGGGGGATCTGGCCGACGATCGACGCTCAGAGGAAATGCGAGACGGACATATAATCAGATTGATACTGGAACTATTAGTGTTGGAACCCTTCGCTGGCTGCTGAGGATGGGGACGGAGCGCTTATGGGAATGTCCCGAATGCTGTGATGTCGGTTCCTAAATCAATCAATCAAAGTAGTTTTATTTCATCGTTTGTTTTCTATGAAGATGTCAACTGAAGCAAGCATATTGCAAATACTTTATTGGGACTTCTGTTAACTTTCCATTGCTCGATTTATCGCTCACTTATGTCTTCATTTCTTCACAATTCTCTAAAATATATCTGCTCATCTTTCAAATATCTGTCTGTAATTCTGTTTGCGTGTCTCTCTGTCTGTCAGTTCGACCTTTCGTATGCTTGTCTGTCTGTCTGTTCGTATATCTGCCTGCCTGCCTGTCTGTTCATCAGTCCGTCTGCGTGTCTGTCTGTCCATCTGTCCATCTGTCCATCTGTCCATCTGTCCATCTGTCCGTCTGTCTGTCTGTCTGTCTGTCTGTCTGTCTGTCTGTCTGTCTGTCTGTCTGTCTGTCTGTCTGTCTGTCTGTCTGTCTGTCTGTCTGTCTGTCTGTCTGTCTGTCTGTCTGTCTGTCTGTCTGTCTGTCTGTCTGTCTGTCTGTCTGTCTGTCTGTCTGTCTGTCTGTCTGTCTGTCTGTCTGTCTGTCTGTCTGTCTGTCTGTCTGTCTGTCTGTCTGTCTGTCTGTCTGTCTGTCTGTCTGTCTGTCTGTCTGTCTGTCTGTCTGTCTGTCTGTCTGTCTGTCTGTCTGTCTGTCTGTCTGTCTGTCTGTCTGTCTGTCTGTCTGTCTGTCTGTCTGTCTGTCTGTCTGTCTGTCTGTCTGTCTGTCTGTCTGTCTGTCTGTCTGTCTGTCTGTCTGTCTGTCTGTCTGTCTCTGTCTGTCTGTCTGTCTGTCTGTCTGTCTGTCTGTCTGTCTGTCTGTCTGTCTGTCTGTCTGTCTGTCTGTCTGTCTGTCTGTCTGTCTGTCTGTCTGTCTGTCTGTCTGTCTGTCTGTCTGTCTGTCTGTCTGTCTGTCTGTCTGTCTGTCTGTCTGTCTGTCTGTCTGTCTGTCTGTCTGTCTGTCTGTCTGTCTGTCTGTCTGTCTGTCTGTCTGTCTGTCTGTCTGTCTGTCTGTCTGTCTGTCTGTCTGTCTGTCTGTCTGTCTGTCTGTCTGTCTGTCTGTCTGTCTGTCTGTCTGTCTGTCTGTCTGTCTGTCTGTCTGTCTGTCTGTCTGTCTGTCTGTCTGTCTGTCTGTCTGTCTGTCTGTCTGTCTGTCTGTCTGTCTGTCTGTCTGTCTGTCTGTCTGTCTGTCTGTCTGTCTGTCTGTCTGTCTGTCTGTCTGTCTGTCTGTCTGTCTGTCTGTCTGTCTGTCTGTCTGTCTGTCTGTCTGTCTGTCTGTCTGTCTGTCTGTCTGTCTGTCTGTCTGTCTGTCTGTCTGTCTGTCTGTCTGTCTGTCTGTCTGTCTGTCTGTCTGTCTGTCTGTCTGTCTGTCTGTCTGTCTGTCTGTCTGTCTGTCTGTCTGTCTGTCTGTCTGTCTGTCTGTCTGTCTGTCTGTCTGTCTGTCTGGAGAACTACACGTACCTAAATGCAAGAATCACAATACTATAATATTCTTGCATGAGTATGTTTTCTGTGTGACATGTCCAATAGACAAGCTGTCTCTTGGGCAGCCTGTCATGGATGTCTAACCGTCCAGTGAGCGCTAACATGCGTGACATGTACACAAGTCTTGCTGGTTGTTCGTCTCTGTCCGAGAAGGTTAAAACGTGTTTGTTTTTTGCTAAGCCTTAAAAATCGAGAAGATCCACTTCATTTTACCGATTTTTATCACATTTGGTTCTGTGTCTTTCCGCATGGTGGCCTTCCGAAAACGTCTCACAAAGCACGAACTCAGTAGCTCCAGCAAAGACCACCAGGAGTCTCCGAGAAAAAGGCACTCGTGAACCGAAAGACGTGGCCCGGAATCGATCCCACAACCTACGGAGAGCGAGGCAGACGGTTTGACAACATCGCCATGGAGACTCCCGAGAAGGTTGTATGTACGCTACACTGCCTCAGGATCAATGATGATGGCATCCTTCGTTTATAAAATTTTACACTATTTCTTCATTTTCTTACTCACCTTAAATCTAATCAAGTCGGGAGCAACTGGAGGCGGGTGTTATACCTCTAATCCACTCCGCGCCTTACCTATAAGATACCAACCATGACATCCGAGAGAACTAGAGAGGAGTGTGAATAGGCTGGCTATCCCATCCAGTAGAACATTTTAGCAGCCCAAGCCACCACCGAGAAGTGAGGGGCCAGAGAGAATTCAGTCAGCCCTCCAAGAAGAATGGAGGTTCTTGCACCAAGATGAAGAAATAAGGCAGGTGAAGATATCCAAGAATAATTTGGCCACAACGCTGGGTACCTGTGGACGGACGTAGAGGGAACTACAAGACATGGGAAAGGACCTAAGGTCATGGCACTAGACGGTGAATGTCAGTGCCCCACTGGGAAACTGGATTGGTTAGTTACTTCGTTGGTTGATTGGTTGATCTTGAAACCTGAGTGTGAACTCTCAAGGTCGATGATTTAGCGTACATGTCATTATTAGAGTCTCGAAGAAGGCTGGCATCTGGCAATCGCATAAGTACTTGGTGTGATGAAGCTGGGGCAATGGTCAACCCAACAAAGGCAATAGTGACTTGGTTCTCGTTGAATAATCATATTGTCAACACTCCAACACCAACTGTAAAGATGTGTTCAGACACGGTGGAAAGAACGCAGGCAATGAATTACCTGGGAATGCGGTTTGATCGAAGCCTTGCTTATAATGAGCACATAGACCAGGTGATAACAAAGGCCAAGCGGGGTTTGGCTGCGATGCGGGTGATGGCGGCAGCAAACTGTGAGCAGCGCCATCTATGTCTTCTGTACGAGGGGCTGGTCATGTCTGTTTTGGAGTATGCGATGGCAATCCTGACTCTCAGCCGTAAGCAGATAGAAAGGATGAAAAGGATACAGAATGAAGCTATGCGCATTATTCTTGGATGTACAAGAGATACAGCATGCAGGGCGATGCGCTACCTTCTTGATTTTCCAACCATTGAAGAGAGAATACAAGTTTGCAGGGCACGAGCCTACCTCAGAATTAACGCAAACACACAACATCCACTGCATAGTGAAATTATGAAGGTGAAGGGCAGAAGGTTAAAAAGAGGACGGTCGTGGATGGGTCAAGCCGAAGACATTCTTCAACAGGTGTGTTCACTTGAGGACTTAGAACCTGGCGAGGAGTGGGTACAAGTGCCAACAGATTTCTGCATATCCTTTTCAGTTTGCATCCAACTAGATAAAAAATGCAGACAAGAAAATCCGGCTGCTGTGGAAGCTGAAGTACAAGCATTGATTTTCGAGAATTCGCTAGACGGTGATGCTGTCATCTACACAGATGGGTCGGTCGTCCGACATGTGAGAAGCTCATGGGCCTTTACAGCTCGGGCCGGAGGGAGAATTGTGAAGGAGGACTCTGGTGCTTTCACTGAAACCACAAGTAGCCTGACTATGGAAGTCATGGCAGTAAGTAAAGCAATACCATGTCTCGAGACACAGACATTCACTAGGGCATGTTTCCTTAGCGACTCAATAAGCATGATCAAGAGGATAGAGGTGGGGTGGATCCGAAGAGAATGGTTGCTTCTTCTTCTTCTTCTTCTTCTTCTTCTTCTTCTTCTTCTTCTTCTTCTTCTTCTTCTTCTTCTTCTTCTTCTTCTTCTTCTTCTTCTTCTTCTTCTTCTTCTTCTTCTTCTTCTTCTTCTTCTTCTTCTACTTCTTCTTCTTCTTCTTCTTCTTCTTCTTCTTCTTCTTCTTCTTCTTCTTCTTCTTCTTCTTCTTCTTCTTCTTCTTCTTCTTCGTCTTCTTCGTCTTCTTCTTCTTCTTCTTCTTCTTCTTCTTCTTCTTCTTCTTCTTCTTCTTCTTCTTCTTCTTCTTCTTCTTCTTCTTCTTCTTCTTCTTCTTCTTCTTCTTCTTCTTCTTCTTCTTCTTCTTCTTCTTTCGCTTGAAATATGTCGATAACTGGCCATGCGCAGGAAGCCAAAGAAGATTGATAAACCAACACAGAACTGGCGTCGTTAGCCGCCACACGCTGCGGGATTTGTTGAGGGCATCCGAGCACTTATGGACTGAATGAGTCTTAAGGGGTTCATTCTTGGTACCATGACAAGGCAAATCCCAGTCATCTCTCTTAAAGGACTTTAAGTCTCTTGTAGATAATATAAAGCATTCTGGAATATCTTCCAGACTCAGTCAAATAACGACCTTCTCAGCCAAATGAAGAAACCACCGAGCCCTGTATACAACATGTTCCAAACACTATAGCCATATCCACATCCTCCCAAACCGGCTGCATAGAACTGCGTGCTCTGTTTTCTAAACCACGTTTTCACTTCATATTCAACTTCGGCTTCATTCGTGAAATGTCTCCCGCTATGGTGGGATTTCAGTGGACTTAGCCCCTAGCGATTTCCCGTTAAGTAGTGTATAGTTGGGTAGAAAAAAATACGAGGGGAAGTCAATAAGTAAGTCACACAGTTATGTGGTATGGTAGGTAAATGAAAACATGGCACGCAATTCTATGTAGCCGGTTTGGGAGGACTGATAAAACGATAGGATAAGTGCCTCAATGTTGGTGGAAATTATGTTGAGAAATAAAGGGACAGTGTGTGTATAAAAATAAACTGGTTTCAAGATGTTATCTTAGTTATTTTTCTACAGCCATTTGTGACTTACTTATTAACTTACCATCGTATTATGTTATAGCGAGTACACATTCTGTCTTAGCGAGTACGCACACTGCTGTAGAAATATGTTCCTGATGTTGTCTTAGCGAGTATATATTCTTTTTAGCGAGTACGCATTCTATCTTAGCCATTGCACATTCGTTCTTAGACACTGCACACTCTTTCTTAGCGATTGAATACAAAGCTATAGATAGAAGTTCTATACATAACCGAGTAACACTCTGTCTTAGCGAGTACACTCTGTCTTAGCAAGTACGTACTCTGTCTTAGCAAGTACGCACTCTGTCTTAGCAAGTACGCACTCTGTCTTAGCAAGTACGCACTCTGTCTTAGCCACGATACACTCTTGGCTACTGCACACACGCCTGTTGACACGAATTCTATAGTCAGTTTACTTTTGTCTGCCCCAATATAAAATTCCATATCTCAGTAACCAACTGAGGGAAAATGATTAAATTTAGCATATAACCTTATCATTATGTCCACCCAACAAAACTTTTTTTTTGGTTTGTTCTGGAGATTGTACAGCAGATTTCAAACTTTGTTTATATGAGGTATATAATTTACGGGTCAGAGATGAAGTGCACATTATTAAATGTATTACGTCTTCACACAGAAACATTAGCGTTGAATAATTAATTTTCTCGTGGGACATGGGATGACCTTATGAGAAGAGCATCGCGTAAAGAAACGGGGCATTACTGTAAAACAAGTTTGTTACCGAGAAATCACTAGTTTTTCACCAGAACATCAAAGAAATGTCGCCGCTTTCCATGACGTAAATCAAATCAAATCAAATCTAATCAAATCAAATCAACTTTATTTTAAAAGGGTCAAAATTGGGCCCGCAGGCCCGTCTTACATTCGGCCCTTCCAACCACTCATCTTTCGTTCATCAAGAACATTATACATTCACATGGGTAGAAAAATAAACATTGTGAAATGAATGTTGTAAGCATAAACAAGGCAAATTACCATTTATGAGGCCCTTATCCCACATTCCCACACACACACCCCCACCTACCAACACACACACACACAAACACCCAGGGACACATACATACCCCACCAACCGACCTATCCACATCCCGCACATTCCCCACCCACACACACTGCCCTCACCTGTTCTCCCAACCCAAACACACTCGCCACCCACACAAACATCCCCACTAACCCACACATCCCAAGCTAACCCACACAAACATCCCCACTACCCACACACCCGTCCCCCACCCACACATCCTCTCCCCACCCACACATCCAACCACCCATCCCCTAACCACACCTCCATCGGCAACATATTCCCCATCCACGCACATACATCCCTCACCAACCCACACATCGCACATCCACTCACACATCCCCAAACCATACACACACATCCCTACCAACTGACACCTCCCTACCCACACACACACACACACACACATCTCCCTAACCACCTATACATCCCCAATCCAATCACACCCCCCCACCACCCACACATACATCCTTCACCCACCCACATATGCCCTAACCCACATCCCCCACCACACACATCTCCCACCCGAACATCACCCACATCCCCTACCACACAGTATTTCCAACCAACGGACCACACACATATATTCCTTACCCACACATCCCACACTCACATACCACCACACATCCCCCACCTACACACTACACACAAATTCCCCACCCACGTACCACACAATATCCCCACACACACCAACACAGATACCCTCACCCATCCACCTCACACACCCCCCCCCACCCACACACCACACAAATCTCCCACCCACACACGCATAACCCACCCATACACCACACACATTTCCCCAACCAACACACCACACACCTCTCCCTACCCTTACACACACATTCCCCACCCATCCACCAACACACACTCACTGACACATCCTCAACTACGCACCCACACACCCCCACCCACCCACCCCCAACCAAACATCTCTCGATCATACATATCCCCACCCACACACATCCCCACCCACTCACGCATCGCGCCCCGACACATACATCTCCCTCACCCACCTACGCATCCCTAAGCCACTCACACAACCCCACCCACACAATCACCATCCACGTACACACACTCCCACCCACACCCCCACCACCCACACATGCTTCCCCCAATAATCCCACATTCCCTGCTCACCCACACATATCCCCCACCAATACACACACCCCCTACCCACACAACCCAGCCACCTACACATACTTCCCCCAAACCATCCACGCATCTCCACCCACCCACACATATCCCCCACACACACACATCCACCGCACCCGTCCCATACACACATTCTCCACCCATACACACATCCCCCACACCCATTCTCACACCCCTACTTTCACCTCCACACATCCATCTACACTTCCCACCAACACCCACAAATCTCACTACTCACAAACACCCACACACCCCAACCCATCCAAACGCATACCCCCACCCAAACACCCACACTTCCCCCACACACACATATCCCAACACTCACACACATCCTCCACACACACACTAACACATCCTCACATCTAGACGCATACATAATGCCTCACGTGAGCATTGAAACTTTATGAACAAACTCCCACACTTTACTCACACACATACACTGACAATTGTCGTGAGCAGTCTCATAAAAATATTAAACATGGAAAAACATGTGTACATATACAGTGTGTGACGTTAAAAATAGTGATGCTCCCACCCACCCACCCACCCACACACACACACACACACACACACACACACACACACACACACACACACACACACACAGAGATACACACAGACACACACACACACACATTCACTCTCACGCGTACTCATTCTGTCTCTCATTCACACTCACTGACTCTCTCACCTAAACTACAGTAATGTACATAAGTTTATATTATACATGATAAAATCAAAGGGTATTTAACTGATAATATGACAGATGAGAATACACAAACATATGGATTCGCGTGTTACTTGACATGCGTGTTACCTGACATGCGTCTGCTCAACTCTCTCTCTCTCTCTCTCTCTCTCTCTCTCTCTCTCTCTCTCTCTCTCTCTCTCTATGCGTGTATTCTTTCATATACACACACTCACACGCATGCGCGCGCACACACATACACTAACACATCCACTCTCCCACTGTCTCACTCTCTCTCTCGCTCACTCGCTCTCTCTCTCTCTTTCCCTCCCTCCCTCTATCTCTCTCTCTCTCTCTCTCTCTCTCTCTCTCTCTCTCACACACACACACTCACTGTTTCCCTCATTCATTCACTTTCTCCATCTTCATTCACTTTATCTCTAACTCTCTTACTCTCTCTCTCTCTCTCTCTCTCACTCATACACAGACAGACACACGCCCTCACGCTATCACTCAATGTTTCACTCATTCTTTCTTACCCTAGCGCACTCACTCACTCACTCTTTTACTCACTCTCTCTCACTCTCTCTCACACACACACTAACACTCATTCACTCACTCACACACACACACACTCACTCACTCTCTCACTCATTCACTCCTCACTCATTCACTCACTTACTCTCTCTCTCTCTCTCTCTCTCTCTCTCTCTCTCTCTCACACACACACACACACACACACACACAATCCTTCACACACACATACTAACCATTAACATTGTGAAATTAAAGTTGTAAACATAAACAAGGCAAATTACCATGTTCCATCCATCCATCATGTGCCATGCCGGAAGCGTGGGCGGTCATGTTTTGCCATCTCACTCGATCACCAGAGTCGTGGATCAGCTCTGTGTTTCTGTCTCGACCATGCCACGAGGCCAAGCCATCCAGGTACTTGCTTCTAGGTCTTTCTCTTGGTCTGTTCCCTTCGATCTTACCAGTTGTCACCAAGTTCTGCAATTCATTTCTTCTCATAACATGCCCAAAAAATGTTGACTGTCTGCGTCTAATGTCTCTAATCAGTTTACGATCTTCGTTTGTTTCTTGAAGGACCTGTTCATTGGTCTTTCTGGCTGTCCATGATATTCTTTGCATTTTCCTCAGAAACCACATTTCTACAGCCATCAGATGTTTTTCAGCTTGACTGCTCATTGTCCAAGCTTCACACCCATATAAGAGTACAGGTTCTATGTAGCACTTCAACACTCTTTTTCTCGTTTCAATTGACATCTTTTTATTGGCGATTCTTGTTCTAATCTCTTCAAGGCATCTCCCATCAGATGTTATTACTGTTCCGAGATAATTGTACCTATTCACTTGTTGAAGAATATTCCCATTTACTTGTATATTACATTGTGGTATTTCGTTCTTCCTAGTGACGATCATAATCTGTGCCTTTTTACAATTTAATTCTAACCCTCGTTGTTCACTGTGTGTAACAACTGCATCTACTAAATGTTACCATGTTATGAGGCCCTTATCCCACATACCCACCCATCATCCCACCCACACATACACCACCACCTACCAACACACACACACACACACACACACACACACCCAGGGACACATACATACCCCACCAACCGACCCATCCACCTCCCGCACATCCCCCACCCACACACTTCCCTCACTTGTTCCCCCAACCCAAACACACTCGCCACCCACACAAACATCCCCCACTAACCAACACATCCCAAGCCCACCCGCATACACATCCTAACCCACACCCCATCCCCCACCCACACATCCTCTCCCCACCCACACTTCCAACCACCTTTTGGACCTATCAAAGACACATTCCTTGGGTGGGGGTAAATACAAGACGGCAGGGAAAATCTCATAATGTTGCAACAGACAGTTTTCAAAATAATTGATCGTGAATGAACGCATTCATTTCTGGATAGATTACAGATGTGGCCTTCATTCTTGCTGGTTACCGTGTTTTCTACAGATGTTTGTTTTGATTGGCGATTATGCATTTTCACTTGAGATAGGGAATAGACAGAGAAATCAACATGTTGTGCAGAGGCCAATCAGGTACTGGGACAACTAGCGCCACTTCTGTCGCATAGAAAGATACGTATATGCACCACAGAAAATCTCATAAGAACTATTTTTTTTTTTGGGGGGGGGGGGGGGGGGGGGGGGAGAGGTCGACTTTATTCTACCAACGTCAAACATGGGCGCTTACTGCAACTAATGATCACAAAATCATGACTACAGAGATGAGATGCCATAGAAGAGCTGTGAGAGTTACCGTAAGAGATATAATTAGGAATAATAATAATAATAATAATAATAATAATAAGTCTTTATTTTCAAAGGGTTAAGAATTGGGCACGCAGGCCCGTCTGACATTCTGCCCTTCTTCTCTATTTCCTCTCATACATTCTTTCATTCAACATCACTTATGAAGCAACTTTTGACAACAAAAGAACATTAAAACGCATGAAAAATAATCAATAACAAATGACTCACTGAGGCAGTGTTAAACATGGGCATTATAAATACCTAAGGAGGGTGTAACGTGCCATACATAAGGGAATGTTTTTTGGCTAGTTGTCGTTTGAGATAAGTAACCATTTTTGTCTTTTTTGTGTTGTTTGTTATGGGGGCATGTAGTCTGTACTAAGGTAGTGTTCAAACAGGTTGCGAATGTATGTATCATGATTGGTGGTGTCTTTGATTTCTTGTGGAAGATTGTTCCACAACTGAGCGGCAGAGTATGCTAAGCTTGTTTTATATAAGTCTATCCTAGGTTTAGGGACATGAAGTATATTTAGTCGTTCGCTATGTCTAGAATAAGGAAATAAGAAGAAGATTAGGTCTGAAATCAGTCATGCTGTTAATTAAAGGATAACAGATCCAATGGTTTGGTCACATCACAAGAATGCCCTGGTACTATCTGCCACAACACCCACAGTGAAGAAATATAACGGCTATAGAGCAAGGGGACAACCACGTACAAGATGTAATGATGGTATCAAGAACAACCTTAGAGAAATTAATACCAACTTACACAGAGCTTTAGAATGAATGCATTAAAATATCTTTACATCTCCCCCAAAACTTCACTGGGGTAAATGGAGGAAGAGAAGAAGAAGTAGTGGAGGACTATTGTTCTAACTATTCTTTCACCCAGTCTCCGTATAATGTTCCTTCTTTTCCTCGTTACTACTGGAAATTTTCTGAATATCATTTCAACCTTATTAGTCTGATAATGGAGACAAAACGGAAATCATGAAAGTTTCACCCACAGACAGGAAGCTGCAGTCTGCAGTAACCAGACACAAGCACACAAATGCAGCCGTAGATGGAAGATGCCACGAGATGATAGAAATAGAACCCTGGGCAATGAAAACTGCAGGGCATCTGTAAGACACACCCTGGGACATTGGTTCGTGTCACATGATTGCCGGAGACGAGAGTTGTGCGGTACTGAAACCTAGGAGATAGAATGTGTTTACCTTGTATAGGAGCGTCGTAATAGAATGTGTTTACCCTGTTTAGGAACGTCGTAACATAACGCGACTACCCTGTTTAGGAACGTCGTAACAGAATGGGATTACTTTGTTTAGGAACGTCGTAAGATAATGTGACAACCATGTTTAGGAACGTCGTAACAGAATGGGATTACTTTGTTTAGGAACGTCGTAAGATAATGTGACAACCATGTTTAGGAACGTCGTAACAGAATGGGATTACTTTGTTTAGGAACGTCGTAAGATAATGTGACAACCATGTTTAGGAACGTCCGTAACAGAATGGGATTACTTTGTTTAGGAACGTCGTAAGATAATGTGACAACCATGTTTAGGAACGTCGTAACAGAATGGGATTACTTTGTTTAGGAACGTCGTAAGGTAATGTGACAACCATGTTTAGGAACGTCGTAACAGAATGGGATTACTTTGTTTAGGAACGTTGTAAGAGAATGTGACAACCCTGTTTAGGAACTTCGTAAGAGAATGTGTTTACCCTGTGTAGGAACGTCTTAACAGAATATTTTTGCCTTGTATAGGAACGTCGTGACAGAATAGATTTACTCTGAATAGGATCACCCTGTTTAGGAACATAATGTGTTCACCCTGTTTTGGAACGCCTCAACAGAATGTGATTACCTTGTTTAGGAACGTCATCTTGCAGACAACGATCCTGTCGTAATCACGGCTTATTACGCAAGAATAGTCACAAATAATGTCGACGACTGTCACGCTGTGATCTCAGTGTGACACATGGTAGTGGCCGCATAGTTTTAAATACCAATCGACACTCGATGGATGCGAGGGAGGGGGGGGGGGTCAAGTTACGCCAGCCGCATTTACTTCCGAGGTCATTTCCTATGACTCTTGTGAGCCAGGCTGTACTTGGGGAGTCCATGTCAACTGAACAAATATCGTCCCTATGGGGATTCGAACTGGCGAGAACCTGGCCGGCATGCAGGCGTGCTAGACACTGGCAGCGCACTCCCACAGCCAGCATCCTCATCATCTGTTTGTGCCCTGGCAATTAGCGCTGGTGTTTATACATCTCCACAGATCTCGTTTCTTGGTCTTCTGGCTCAGTTCCACTGATGGTATTCCTCAAGACCAGCATTCAATCCATCAGTATCATTTCTCTCTGCCTGCCCTTCCTTTTGTACAGCTGATCTTTCCAGTTGTCATTAGTTTTCCAAGGCCTCTTTTCTCATCATGTGAACAAAAACATCTTTCCATTGCGTGACCAAAACATCTTCTTATCACTTTACCCGAGAACATCCTCTCATCACGTGACCAAAGAAAATCTTCCCATGACATGACTAAAGAACATATTCCCATCACATCACCAAATAATATCTTCCCATCAAGTGACAAAAGAACATCTTCCAATCACATGACCAAGGAACATCCTACCATTACATGGTCAAAGAACATTTTCTCATCATATGACCGAAGAACATCTCATCACATGACCAAAGCACATCTTCTAATTACATGACCAAAGAACATCTTCTCATCACATGATCAAAGAACATCTCATCACACACCCAAATAACATCTTCTCAACATGTCACCGAATAACGTTTTTTCATCACATGATTAAAGAACGTCTTCCAATCACATGATCAAAGACCATTATTTATCTCACGTTTATATTTGTGTAAACTGTTCTACTCCCCTAGCCGCCTCCAGACACCCACGTTTATATTTGTGTAAACTGTTCTACTCCCCTAGCCGCCTCCAGACACCCACGTTTATATTTGTGTAAACTGTTCTACTCCCCTAGCCGCCTCAAGACATCCACATTTATATTTGTGTAAACTGTTCTACTCCCCTAGCCGCCTCCAGACATCCACGTTTATATTTGTGTAAACTGTTCTACTCCCATTAGCCGCCTCCAGACACCCACGTTTATATTTGTGTAAACTGTTCTACTCCCCTAGCCGCCTCCAGACACCCACATTTATATTTGTGTAAACTGTTCTACTCCCCTAGCCGCCTCCAGACACCCACGTTTATATTTGTGTAAACTGTTCTACTCCTCTAGCCGCCTCCAGACACCCACGTTTATATTTGTGTAAACTGTTCTACTCCCCTAGCCGCCTCAAGACATCCACATTTATATTTGTGTAAACTGTTCTACTCCCCTAGCCGCCTCCAGACATCCACGTTTATATTTGTGTAAACTGTTCTACTCCCATTAGCCGCCTCCAGACACCCACGTTTATATTTGTGTAAACTGTTCTACTCCCCTAGCCGCCTCCAGACACTGACGTTTATATTTGTGTAAACTGTTCTACTCCCCTAGCCGCCTCCAGACACCCACGTCTATATTTGTGTAAACTGTTCTACTCCCATTAGCCGCCTCCAGACACCCACGTTTATATTTGTGTAAACTGTTCTACTCCCCTAGCCGCCTCCAGACACCCACGTTTATATTTGTGTAAACTGTTCTACTCCCCTAGCCGCCTCCAGACACCCACGTTTATATTTGTGTAAACTGTTCTACTCCCATTAGCCGCCTCCAGACACCCACGTTTATATTTGTGTAAACTGTTCTACTTCCCTAGCCGCCTCCAGACACCCACGTTTATATTTGTGTAAACTGTTCTACTCCCCTAGCCGCCTCCAGACACCCACGTTTATATTTGTGTAAACTGTTCTACTCCCATTAGCCGCCTCCAGACACCCACGTTTATATTTGTGTAAACTGTTCTACTCCCCTAGCCGCCTCCAGACACCCACATTTATATTTGTGTAAACTGTTCTACTCCCATTAGCCGCCTCCAGACACCCACGTTTATATTTGTGTAAACTGTTCTACTCCCCTAGCCGTCTCCAGACAGCCACGTTTATATTTGTGTAAACTGTTCTACTCCCCTAGCCGCCTCCAGACACCCACGTTTATATTTGTGTAAACTGTTCTACTCCCCTAGCCGCCTCCAGACACCCACGTTTATATTTGTGTAAACTGTTCTACTCCCATTAGCCGCCTCCAGACACCCACATTTATATTTGTGTAAACTGTTCTTCTCCCCTAGCCGCCTCCAGACACCCACGTTTATATTTGTGTAAACTGTTCTACTCCCATTAGCCGCCTTCAGACACCCACGTTTATATTTGTGTAAACTGTTCTACTCCCATTAGCCGCCTTCAGACACCCACGTTTATATTTGTGTAAAATGTTCTACTCCCCTAGCCGTCTCCAGACACCCACGTTTATATTTGTGTAAACTGTTCTACTCCCCTAGCCGCCTCCAGACACCCACGTTTATATCTGTGTAAACTGTTCTACTCCCATTAGCCGCCTCCAGACACCCACGTTTATATTTGTGTAAACTTTTCTACTCCCCTAGCCGTCTCCAGACACCCACGTTTATATTTGTGTAAACTGTTCTACTCCCCTAGCCGCCTCCAGACACCCACGTTTATATTTGTGTAAACTGTTCTACTTCCCTAGCCGCCTCCAGATATCCACGTTTATATTTGTGTAAACTGTTCTACTCCCCTAGCCGTCTCCAGACAACCACGTTTATATTTGTGTAAACTGTTCTACTCCCATTAGCCGCCTCCAGACACCCACATTTATATTTGTGTAAACTGTTCTACTCCCCTAGCCGCCTCCAGACACCCACGTTTATATTTGTGTAAACTGTTCTACTCCCCTAGCCGCCTCCAGACACCCACGTTTATATTTGTGTAAACTGTTCTACTCCCCTAGCCGTCTCCAGACACCCACGTTTATATTTGTGTAAACTGTTCTACTCCCCTAGCCGCCTCCAGACACCCACGTTTATATTTGTGTAAACTGTTCTACTTCCCTAGCCGCCTCCAGATATCCACGTTTATATTTGCGTAAACTGTTCTACTCCCCTAGCCGTCTCCAGACAACCACGTTTATATTTGTGTAAACTGTTCTACTCCCATTAGCCGCCTCCAGACACCCACATTTATATTTGTGTAAACTGTTCTACTCCCCTAGCCGCCTCCAGACACTCACGTTTATATTTGTGTAAACTGTTCTACTCCCATTAGCTGCTTCCAGACACCCACGTTTATATTTGTGTAAACTGTTCTACTCCCCTAGCCGCCTCCAGACACCCACGTTTATATTTGTGTAAACTGTTCTACTCCCCTAGTCACCTTCAGACATCCACGTTTATATTTGTGTAAACTGTTCTACTCCCATTAGCCGTCTCCAGACATCCACGTTTATATTTGTGTAAACTGTTCTACTCCCATTAGCCGCCTCCAGACATCCACGTTTATATTTGTGTAAACTGTTCTACTTCCCTAGCCGCCTCCAGACACCCACATTTATATTTGTGTAAACTGTTCTACTCCCATTAGCCGCCTCCAGACACCCACATTTATATTTGTGTAAACTGTTCTACTCCCATTAGCCGCCTCCAGACACCCACATTTATATTTGTGTAAACTGTTCTACTCCCATTAGCCGCCTCCAGACACCCACATTTATATTTGTGTAAACTGTTCTACTCCCCTAGCCGCCTCCAGACACCCACGTTTATATTTGTGTAAACTGTTCTACTCCCATTAGCCGCCTCCAGACATCCACGTTTATATTTGTGTAAACTGTTCTACTTCCCTAGCCACCTCCAGACACCCACATTTATATTTGTGTAAACTGTTCTACTCCCATTAGCCGCCTCCAGACACCCACGTTTATATTTGTGTAAACTGTTCTACTTCACTAGCCACCTCCAGACATCCACGTTTATATTTGTGTAAACTGTTCTACTTCCCTAGCCGCCTCCAGACACCCACATTTATATTTATGTAAACTGTTCTACTCCCATTAGCCGCCTCCAGACACCCACGTTTATATTTGTGTAAACTGTTCTACTCCCCTAGCCGCCTCCAGACACCCACGTTTATATTTGTGTAAACTGTTCTACTCCCCTAGCCGCCTCCAGACACCCACGTTTATATTTGTTTAAACTGTTTTACTCCCCTAGCCGCCTCCAGACACCCACATTTATATTTGTGTAAACTGTTCTACTCCCCTAGCCGCCCCCAGACACCCACATTTAGTTACTCCACCAGAGCAAAGACTTCGACACATTCACCTCAGAAACCACACCTCCGCGACCTCAATCATGTGCCATGCCAGCTGGTGTTAACGTACATGTCTCTCTACAGATCTCGGTCTGTGGTGTTAACCTACATGTCTCTCTACAGATCTCGGTCTGTGGTGTTAACGTACATGTCTCTCTACAGATTTCGGTCTGTGGTGTTAACGTACATGTCTCTCTACAGATCTCGGTCTGTGGTGTTAACGTACATGTCTCTCTACAGATCTCGGTCTGTGGTGTTAACGTACATGTCTCTCTACAGATCTCGGTCTGTGGTGTTAACGTACATGTCTCTCTACAGATCTCGGTCTGTGGTGTTAACGTACATGTCTCTCTACAGATCTCGGTCTGTGGTGCTAACGTACATGTCTCTCTACAGATCTCGGTCTGCGGTGTTCTGCATCACTTCTGTCGTTACGGATATTCCCCATTGCCACCGCCCCGGTGCTGCAGCCATACGCTTGCTCATTTGTTTGTTGGTACTTGTTACTACTACTAGTGGTCGTGTTCTAGTAAGGTTTACCGACTACTTCTCTTCTAAGAAGAAGGAGCAGAAGAAGAAGAAGAAGAAGAAGAAGAAGAAGAAGAAGAAGAAGAAGAAGAAGAAGAAGAAGAAGAAGAAGAAGAAGAAGAAGAAGAAGAAGAAGAAGAAGAAGAAGAAGAAGAAGAAGACGAAGAAGACGAAGAAGAAGAAGAAGAAGAAGAATTATATTCTTACAGTCCCCTGATAATGAAAATCTAAAACGAACAAGGTAATTGACAAATTCGCTGTTTTAGACGGCCATTTTATTTCTAAAGTCAGGTAACTGAAAAATGAAGAGATGGTTATTTCCCTCCTGGATCGACCGCTGTCAGCCATTATAGGAACTGGATGGGGCTTACGGCGGATCTATAATTTAATCACAATTCTGTCAAGTGTCACCAACTTGTATAAATAAAAACACGAGGCCAGAATAAAAGTCGGAATGGTTAGGCTAATAGGTTAACAGCGGGAGCTGGCAGGGCGGCAGTGCTAAACCAACAAAAGCCGCTTTAGAGGCACTGAAGCGTGACATTAAGTGCCGGCCCGTTCTTCATCAGCGACAATTAACAATGGAATCATTATAGCGATCTTTCTGTTGTAGAATATGGTATTGATTAAAACTGCTGAATGTATGAGAACTATCTGGGAACAGTCATAGCATCTGATGGGAGGTGGCTTGAAGAGATCAGAACAAGAATCAATATGGTGATGGTAGCCTTTTGCAAGATGAAACACATATTGACCAATAAAAAGATGTCAATTGCAAACAGAAACAGCGTTGAAGTATGGAGGTGAGCAGGCAGGTTGAAAAACATCTAATTGCTGTGGAAATGCGATTTCTCAGGAAAGTGCAAAGAATATCGTGGGCACACAGAAACACCATTGAGCAAGTCCTACATGAAGCAGGTGAACACCGTAAACTGATTAAAGAAATCGGATGTAGACAGTCACAATGTTTTGGACACGTTATGAGAAGAAATAAATTGCAGAACTTAGCGACAGCTGGCAATATTGAAGGGAACAGAACAAGTGGAAAACAGAGAAGTAACTACCTGGATGGCTTGGCCACGTGGCAAGGTCGAGACAAGATCACAGAGCTTATCCACGACTCTGGTGATCGTGTGAGAACATGACCACCACGCTTATCGACATGGCACGTGATGATGATGTATGCGAAACATGGACAAGAAACAGACAAGCTGAGAAACATCTCCTGACAGTTGAAGTGTGCTTTCTGGGAGTAAATGTAAGCAATAGCATGGACGAACAGAAAAATGAATGAGACAGTTTTACCAGAAACAGATGAAAACCGTAAACTGATTAGAGAAATTAGACGTATACAGTCAAGATTCTGAGTGCATATCATCATCATCATCATCATCATCATCATCATCATCATCATCATCATCATCATCATCATCATCATCATCATCATCATCATCATCATCATCATCATCATCATCATCATCATCATCATCATCATCATCATCATCATGTGCCATTTAAAGGTCCTATAGTTAGTCACATATTGCTAGCCTCTATTCTCACTTAACTCTGGAACGACGAGGGGTGTCCCTATGTTTAACGTCCGACTGTTCTGTCTCGTCAATTCTCAGATATTTAACTCATGAACAACGAGGTGTGTCCCTATGTTTAATGTACGACTGTTCTGTCTCGTCAATTCTCAGATATTTAACTCATGAACAACGAGGTGTGTCCCTATGTTTAATGTACGACTGTTCTGTCTCGTCAATTCTCAGATATTTAACTCATGAACAACGAGGTGTGTCCCTATGTTTAATGTCCGACTGTTCTGTCTCGTCAATTCTCAGATATTTAACTCATGAACAACGAGGTGTG
Organism: Cepaea nemoralis; assembly: GCA_014155875.1. NCBI lineage: Eukaryota > Metazoa > Mollusca > Gastropoda > Stylommatophora > Helicidae > Cepaea > Cepaea nemoralis. Next base: position 571,509 of record JACEFZ010007376.1, read on the forward strand.
TCCCTATGTTTAATGTACGACTGTTCTGTCTCGTCAATTCTCAGATATTTAACTCATGAACAACGAGGTGTGTCCCTATGTTTAATGTACGACTGTTCTGTCTCGTCAATTCTCAGATATTTAACTCATGAACGACGAGGGGTGTCCCTATGTTTAATGTACGACTGTTCTGTCTCGTCAATTCTCAGATATTTAACTCATGAACAACGAGGTGTGTCCCTATGTTTAATGTACGACTGTTCTGTCTCGTCAATTCTCAGATATTTAACTCATGAACGACGAGGGGTGTCCCTTGTTTAATGTACGACTGTTCTGTCTCGTCAATTCTCAGATATTTAACTCATGAACAACGAGGTGTATCCCTATGTTTAATGTACGACTGTTCTGTCTCGTCAATTCTAAGATATTTAACTCATGAACAACGAGGTGTGTCCCTATGTTTAATGTACGACTGTTCTGTCTCATGAACAACGAGGTGTGTCCCTATGTTTAATGTACGACTGTTCTGTCTCGTCAATTCTCAGATATTTAACTCATGAATGACGAGGTGTGTCCCTATGTTTAATGTACGACTGTTCTGTCTCGTCAATTCTCAGATATTTAACTCATGAACAACGAGGTGTGTCCCTATGTTTAATGTACGACTGTTCTGTCTCGTCAATTCTCAGATATTTAACTCATGAACAACGAGGTGTGTCCCTATGTTTAATGTCCGACTGTTCTGTCTCGTGAATTCTCAGATATTTAACTCATGAACAACGAGGTGTGTCCCTATGTTTAATGTACGACTGTTCTGTCTCGTCAATTCTCAGATATTTAACTCATGAACAACGAGGTGTGTCCCTATGTTTAATGTACGACTGTTCTGTCTCGTCAATTCTCAGATATTTAACACATGAACAACGAGGTGTGTCCCTATGTTTAATGTACGACTGTTCTGTCTCGTCAATTCTCAGATATTTAACTCATGAACGACGAGGTGTGTCCCTATATTTAATGTACGACTGTTCTGTCTCGTCAATTCTCAGATATTTAACTCATGAACGACGAGGTGTGTCCCTATGTTTAATGTACGACTGTTCTGTCTCGTAAATTCTCAGATATTTAACTCATGAACAACGAGGGGTGTCCCTATGTTTAATGTACGACTGTTCTGTCTCGTCAATTCTCAGATATTTAACTCATGAACAACGAGGTGTGTCCCTATGTTTAATGTACGACTGTTCTGTCTCATAAACAACGAGGTGTGTCCCTATGTTTAATGTACGACTGTTCTGTCTCGTCAATTCTCAGATATTTAACTCATGAACAACGAGGTGTGTCCCTATGTTTAATGTACGACTGTTCTGTCTCGTCGATTCTCAGATATTTAACTCATGAACAACGAGGGGTGTCCATATGTTTAATGTACGACTGTTCTGTCTCGTCAATTCTCAGATATTTAACTCATGAACAACGAGGTGTGTCCCTATGTTTAATGTACGACTGTTCTGTCTCGTCAATTCTCAGATATTTAACTCATGAACAACGAGGTGTGTCCCTATGTTTAATGTACGACTGTTCTGTCTCGTCAATTCTCAGATATTTAACTCATGAACAACGAGGTGTGTCCCTATGTTTAATGCACGACTGTTCTGTCTCGTCAATTCTCAGATATTTAACTCATGAACAACGAGGTGTGTCCCTATGTTTAATGTCCGACTGTTCTGTCTCGTCGATTCTCAGATATGTAACTCATGAACGACGAGGGGTGTCCCTATGTTTAATGTACGACTGTTCTGTCTCGTCAATTCTCAGATATTTAACTCATGAACGACGAGGTGTGTCCCTATGTTTAATGTACGACTGTTCTGTCTCGTCGATTCTCAGATATTTAACTCATGAACGACGAGGGGTGTCGCTATGTTTAATGTACGACTGTTCTGTCTCGTCAATTCTCAGATATTTAACTCATGAACGACGAGGGGTGTCCCTATGTTTAATGTCCGACTGTTCTGTCTCGTCGATTCTCTGATGTTTAAAAAGCTAAAGCATGTCCTTTACATTGCGTGGCAATCAACACCAACATTTTTGGGCTGTTTGTAATTTTCAAGGCAATGTTTGCGTTCAGTAGTTAGCCACTGCTTTCTGAACGATGGCTCTTATAATCGAAATCAGCGCAAAATGATCTGCTTCCTAATGGCCCACAGCAGATTTCAAACCCTCGACTCAGTATGTCGGGGAATTGTGAAACTCGCTGACTGTCCCTAAGTCACAGCGTCGGTGTTCAGATATAATGAAAACCTAACTGTGAGTTATTTCAAGAATGTGTTGTCCAAGCTGTGTTGGTGTCATCACGACATGTAAGGTCATATCTTACAAGCATTTTCCGCGCCTTCGTCCCTCTCTCCAGGGTCACACCTGGTCATGCACCTCAAAGGTTAGTGTGTCAGACTTGGGCATGCGTTTGTGTCAGGTTAGCAACCTCTAGACAGAGTCCACCCCATGTAATAAGCTCTATCTACCCGTGGGTAGCTTGTCTTTCCCAACAATTCTGCCAGTGCTGCAGCTTACGGCCTGCTGTTGATGGCTCAGTAATAATGGGTTCAGAATCGGGCATTTAAATCTTTGCCATCTATTAGGGCAACTGCCCGAACTATCACTTATACTTAATCAAAATTTTCACATGTTCGGCGTTAGCGAAAGTCGATTAAATGGTAACATCTCAGATGATGATATCGCTATCAGAGGTTTTAAAACCACTAGAAGAGATCCCTATCAGAAACAAGAGACGGGTATTGCAGTTTATATTTCTAACTCGCTTAACGCCCACCGCAGGCTAGATTTTGAAACCTGTGAGATTGAGTGTGTATGGCTTGAGGTTAAACTCCAGAATCACATACCCCTAGTAGTTGGCTATCTTTATCGAAACCCAGTGCAGGAAATATCTAGTATGAAAAATTCACCACTATGATCGATGTAGTCTTTAGTAACGCGAGAGAAATAATACTGCTAGCTGACTTCAACATAGACACTAACAAATCAAACAAAACATGGGAAAACGTAAGAGAGTCATATAACTTCCAACAGTTAGTCAAACAAGCCACTAGAATAACAAAATCATCTGCAACACTTATAGATCATATTTATACTACGTGTGCTGACAACATCACAGAATGTACTGTACCTATTAATGCAAAGAGCGATCACTACCCAGTATGTTGCACGTGGTCGAAAAGAGGTACCAAACCCCAAAACACAAAAATATAAGTATAAAATATAGAAATTATAAAATTTTTGATCGAGATGTCTTTTACAAGACTTGCTCAACTCATTTCTGGACTATGTTTACAAACTTCCTGACCCTGACGATGCTCTGGACCACTGGCTTAAAACCTTTCTAAGTATATTTAACAAGCATGTTCCATTTAAGGAAGTTTGTGTTAAACATCACACTACGCCCCCGTGGATCAGACAGGAGGTAGTTGAACTTATGAGAGACCGGGACAGGGCACACACAAATAGAGATATAACTATGAACCGTTGTCTGAGAAACAACGTTAAATATGTTATTCGAAAGAAAAAGAAAAACTATTTTAAGAACTTAATCATAGACAAAACCAACACTAAAGATATATGGAAAGCAATTAATACCTTGACAAACAAACACAAATCATCACAATAATTACCATCAAATCAGGTTACGTGTGATCGATTCAGTAGATTCTTTTAATCCGACATACATCAACTGAAGGCTGCAATACCAGATGTGCTTCATGACATATCTTCATTATCATCATTCTGTGAGAACAAATGCGATGGAGACATTCCCTCCAACATACCGCTAATGACGACCACTGAAGTATTTACTCATCTCAGTAACCTAAAAAACAATAACTCATCAGGACTAGATGGAATCAGTAATAGGATCCTTCGCCACGCTGCACCGGCGATCTGCGAGTCACTAACTTGTATATATAATCAATGTCTCACCGAAGGTCACTTCCCATCAGCCTTTAAAATCGCTACATTGTATCCTAATTTAAAAACTGGTTCTCTAGACGATCGTCTCATGAGTAATTATAGGTCATTTTCCACATTAACCTCACTATCCAAATCGCTAGAAAAGCGCATCCATAAAATACCACTAGAGCACTTAGTTCGCCACAAACTAATAGTTTACAGTCAGTCAGGATTTCGGCCAAACAAAATACTCTTGTCTTACGGCCCTAACAAACATGATAGAAAACTGGCATAAAAATATTAACAACAAAATAATTCTATGTGGAGCGGTGTTTATAGACTTTAAAAAAGCATTCGATATGATAGATCATACTATTCTAATTAAGAAAACTAGAAACAATGAAAGTAAGCTTTAATATAGTGACATTAATAAAGTCATTTTTATTAGACAGAAAACAAGTAGTATCACACAATAAATTGTTATCTCAAGTCAGTACCATTAATATTGGTGTACCTCAGGGGTCTATTCTTGGCCCTCTGTTATTTGCCATTTATATGAATGATCTTCCCTTATATCTGTCGCCGTCCTGCCATCTATTTGCAGACGACTGCACAGTATATACAAACGCTACTGATCGTAATGTGCTAGAACTATCCTTGCAACAGGAAATAAATAGCTTAGATAACTGGAATCATGCAAACTGCATGCAAATTAATATTTCTAAAACAAAATCTATGTTAATTGGAACCAGGCGAAGACTTCACACGCTAAACTCGCAGAGAACTACTCTACAGCTCCCATTGGTAGCATGCCTGTAGAAAGTGTAACCGAGCACAAGGTACCGAGTCTTATCATAGATCAAAATCTAACCTTTAACTCCCTTATTCATGCTCTCGTTAAACAAATAGCCAAAAATGTATATCAATTTGTCAAAATTAAAAATTTCCTTGACGAAAGCACACGAAAAATATTCTTTACTTGCCATACACAAACACATATTGATTATTGCTCCACAATCTGGGATGGATGCTCCAAATCAACAACAAAACGCCTTTATTCACTCCAGAAAAGGGCAGTGCGTTTAATTAATGGTGAAAAGCTTACCGAAAATTCTAACCTACATAAACGTCTTCGGTTACTGCTACTCCACAAAAGCCTACTTTTTAATAAGGCTAAACTAATTCACAAAATCCTATTTCAAAATGCTATAAGCTACCTCTGGCCATTGTTTAAATATAACGCAAGACATAGCGAACGACTAAATATACTTCATGTCCCTAAACCTAGGATAGACTTATATAAAACAAGCCTAGCATACTCTGCTGCTCAATTGTGGAACAATATTCCTCAAGAAACCAAAAACACTATCAATCATTATACATACATTCGCAACCTGTTTGAACACTACCTCAGCACAGACTATAAACCCCCATAAACAAAAACAAAAAACAGACAATAATAATGGTAAATTATCTCAAACAACAACTAGCCAAAAAACATTCCCATATGTATGGCACGTTACACTATCCTTGGACATTAATAATGTTAAACATTGCCTCAGTGAGTCATTTGTTATTGATTAATTGTCATGCGTTTTAATGCTTATTGTTCTTTTATTGTCAAAAATTTGCTTCATAAGTGATGTTAAATGAAAGAATGTATGAGAGGAAATAGACGAGCCTGCGTGCCCAATTCTTAACCCTTTGAAAATAAAGATTTTCGTTTGTTCGTTCGATTTCCAAACACCGTGGAATTTATAACCATGTCAAGTATCCTCAGTGTCCCCCTCCTGTCTCCACCCTAGTTATCTTAGAAGACTGGCCACCCGGTATCACTAACCAAGAAATCAGAGGTTGCAATATCGCTACATAAAGATTTGCTGTGGGGAATTCCCTGATGCTCGGATCGAACCTTCTAGGCCGGAGGAGTACACCGAAGCATCCCAGCCATGGCTGACCACATTAAAAAGTAGAAACAAAGAGCACACGAAACAAAGAGTTGTATAACCATGCATCTAAGACACGAGGGTATGTCACGTTGTCAGATGCAGTGACATGTGTCTAAGATGACAGTTAGTTAGTTAGCTAGGTGTCAGGTCTTAGTCAGATATGACTGAGCTACCGTCTAGCTAGCTAGCTAGTTGGTTAGTTAGTTAGTTAGTTAGTTAGTTAGCTAGTTAGTTAGTTAGTCGCGGTTCCAACTTCACGGCAACGGGTCGTCCCCATTATGCTCCGCTCCTGTGCCAGTGAATATCACACGAAATGCTCCTCACTGCCCTTTGTGAAAAGTAGAATAGCCAGGAGTTTCGACAAGCCAACAGCCCGCACAGGTACACTGTGCATAATGCCGCCGTCAGAATGCCAACACAAAAGTCCTCCACGGAAAATACATTTTATCATCGATGGAAGTCACTAGAAAACCAGCAGCTACACATTATTGATCATTACTGCATTAAAAGTCGAAAGGATTGATTCATTGCCCCGGGATTTATCCCATTCTACAGGGTGGCCCGCTGAAAATATCGCACAAAGCACGAACACCATAGCTCCGACGACGACCCCCAGGAATCTCCGAGAAAAATGCACTCGTGAACCGAAAAGGTAATCCAGTCAATCCCGAGCGAAAGGCCGACCGCCATCGTTTCGAACATGCAGTTCACACTACAACAACCGTGGGCAGATGTAAAAACATCTACGAAAGTCACAGCTCACAGTGTCGCGCCACGAACTCAACTCAGTAGCAGGCTGACGAAACCATGCACTACCAGTTCAACATGAGGAAAATGCGACTGAAAATCGTAGCCCTAAGCATAAACACTCCAGAGGCTTAATGGTTAAAACGTTGGGGACCGGAAGTCCTTAAAATGACAGTGACGTAGATCAATGCCAATTTTACAATTGAACTGATGACTTTCACGGCGTAAAGCAACATGAGGATGGATAATGTTAGCGTTTGTATGCCTCAATGAACCATGGGAGAAAGTTGCCATGGAACTTGATATTAATGCGCCTTGGATCAAATGTTAATGTGCCGCGGCGTTTCTGCCTTTATGTGCCCTAGGCGTGTCGGCTACTTGTGCCAGCCAGGGTTTCATGTTGATATGATGGCAGGAGTTGGTGACTGATTATTAGAGGTTGTATGTGCTGAGGCATTTCATTATATATTCAATATTGTCACGGGGCATTTCTTATATATTCCAACGTTGTCTAGGGCCTTTCTCTTATGGCTTACTGAATGATAATCTTTATATATGGTATAACATCTGACACCACTTCACAAGGAGCTCATCACAACACAAAGTCGGTGTTAGTTTGTCAACCGTTCTATTATCGTTTGTTCACAACAATTGAATACGTCGCAATCATCGTAAAATCACTTCACAATAACTCATAAAATGTTATTACTCTAATATACTTGGAAACGTAGAATACTCGCAAAAGACATCAACACTCATACTCTACATGGCGGCAAAGTGAAGTTCTACCATAGCCATTATTCGGCTTCGACTGGTCCGACCCTGAACACAGTCCAAACTTGAATGACCGATTGGAGGACGCGCTGTCACTACTCAGCGTCTCGCTTGCTCTTCCCTGCCAAGCGTGAATTTCTGAACTGGGTCGATCTTCACGCTAAATTAGCGCGAAGCTCTGGACTCTACCCTGTCAGCGCACCATGACCTGATCTAGGATCATGGCAGAGGTGTCAATTTGTCAGAGATGAACAGGCTGCTAAATCTAGGATCATGGCAGAGGTGTCAATTTGTCAGAGATGAACAGGCTGCTAAATCTAGGATCATGGTAGAGGTGTCAATTTGTCAGAGATGAACAGGCTGCTAAGTTTAGGATCATGGCAGAGGTGTCAATTTGTCAGAGATGAACAGGCTGCTAAATCTAGGATCATGGCAGAGGTGTCAATTTGTCAGAGATGAACAGGCTGCTAAATCTAGGATCATGGCAGAGGTGTCAATTTGTCAGAGATGAACAGGCTGCTAAGTCTAGGATCATAGCAGAGGTGTCAATTTGTCAGAGATGAACAGGCTGCTAAGTCTAGGATCATGGCAGAGGTGTCAATTTGTCAGAGATGAACAGGCTGCTAAATCTAGGATCATGGCAGAGGTGTCAATTTGTCAGAGATGAACAGGCTGCTAAATCTAGGATCATGGCAGAGGTGTCAATTTGTCAGAGATGAACAGGCTACTAAATCTAGGATCATGGCAGAGGTGTCAATTTGTCAGAGATGAACAGACTGCTAAGTCTAGGATCATGGCAGAGGTGTCAATTTGTCAGAGATGAACAGGCTGCTAAATCTAGGATCATGGCAGAGGTGTCAATTTGTCAGAGATGAACAGGCTTCTAAGTCTAGGATCATGGCAGAGGTGTCAATCTGTCAGAGATGAACAGGCTGCTAAATCTAGGATCATGGTAGAGGTGTCAATTTGTCAGAGATGAACAGGCTGCTAAGTCTAGGATCATAGCAGAGGTGTCAATTTGTCAGAGATGAACAGGCTGCTAAGTCTAGGATCATGGCAGAGGTGTCAATTTGTCAGAGATGAACAGGCCGCTAAATCTAGGATCATGGCAGAGGTGTCAATTTGTCAGAGATGAACAGGCTGCTAAATCTAGGATCATGGCAGAGGTGTCAATTTGTCAGAGATGAACAGGCTACTAAATCTAGGATCATGGCAGAGGTGTCAATTTGTCAGAGATGAACAGGCTGCTAAATCTAGGATCACGGCAGAGGTGTCAATTACCAGTGATGAACAGGCTGCTAAATCTAGGATCATGGCAGAGGTGTCAATTAGCCAGTGATGAACAGGCTGCTAAATCTAGGATCATGGCAGAGGTGTCAATTTGTCAGAGATGAACAGGCTTCTAAATCTAGGATCATGGCAGAGGTGTCAATTTGTCAGAGATGAACAGGCTTCTAAATCTAGGATCATGGCAGAGGTGTCAATTTGTCAGAGATGAACAGGCTGCTAAATCTAGGATCATGGCAGAGGTGTAAATTTGCCAAAGATAAACAGGCTGCTAAATCTAGGATCATGGCAGAGGTGTCAATTTGTCAGAGATGAACAGGCTGCTAAATCTAGGATCATGGCAGAGGTGTAAATTTGTCAGAGATGAACAGGCTTCTAAATCTAGGATCATGGCAGAGGTGTCAATTTGTCAGAGATGAACAGGCTGCTAAATCTAGGATCATGGCAGAGGTGTCAATTTGTCAGAGATGAACAGGCTGCTAAGTCTAGGATCATGGCAGAGGTGTCAATTTGTCAGAGATGAACAGGCTGCTAAATCTAGGATCATGGCAGAGGTGCCAATTTGTCAGAGATGAACGGGCTGCTAAATCTAGGATCATGGAAGAGGTGTCAATTTGTCAGAGATGAACAGGCTGCTAAATCTAGGATCATGGCAGAGGTGTCAATTTGTCAGAGATGAACAGGCTACTAAATCTAGGATCATGGCAGAGGTGTCAATTTGTCATAGATGAACAGGCTGCTAAATCTAGGATCATGGCAGAGGTGTCAATTAGCCAGTGATGAACAGGCTGCTAAATCTAGGATCATGGCAGAGGTGTCAATTTGTCAGAGATAAACAGACTGCTAAATCTAGGATCATGGCAGAGGTGTCAATTTGTCAGAGATGAACAGGCTGCTAAATCTAGGATCATGGCAGAGGTGTCAATTTGTCAGAGATGAACAGGCTGCTAAATCTAGGATCATGGCAGAGGTGTCAATTTGTCAGAGATAAACAGGCTGCTAAATCTAGGATCATAGCAGAGGTGTCAATTTGTCAGAGATGAACAGGCTGCTAAATCTAGGATCATGGCAGAGGTGTCAATTTGTCAGAGATGAACAGGCTGCTAAATCTAGGATCATGGCAGAGGTGTCAATTTGTCAGAGATGAACAGGCTGCTAAATCTAGGATCATGGCAGAGGTGTCAATTAGCCAGTGATGAACAGGCTGCTAAATCTAGGATCATGGCAGAGGTGTCCATTTGTCAGAGATGAACAGGCTACTAAATCTAGGATCATGGCAGAGGTGTCAATTTGTCATAGATGAACAGGCTGCTAAATCTAGGATCATGGCAGAGGTGTCAATTAGCCAGTGATGAACAGGCTGCTAAATCTAGGATCATGGCAGAGGTGTCAATTTGTCAGAGATAAACAGGCTGCTAAATCTAGGATCATGGCAGAGGTGTCAATTTGTCAGAGATGAACAGGCTGCTAAATCTAGGATCATGGCAGAGGTGTCAATTAGCCAGTGATGAACAGGCTGCTAAATCTAGGATCATGGCAGAGGTGTCAATTTGTCAGAGATAAACAGGCTGCTAAATCTAGGATCATGGCAGAGGTGTCAATTTGTCAGAGATGAACAGGCTGCTAAATCTAGGATCATGGCAGAGGTGTCAATTTGTCAGAGATGAACAGGCTGCTCAATACAAGTACCAAAAAAAAGACAATTAGGTACGTGCAACTCCTGCGAAAAAGTGAGAGATAATAAACACAGTTACAGTAAATATCTGACAAAATACGCAAATCCCGCACATGGAATTCGCAGGGGAAAATCAGTGATAATAACAACAAAATCAGATAAAAGTCAGCTGTACCACAACTCAACGATTCAATGTTAAGATCATAATAATCTTCATCAGTAACAACAAACACAGATCTAAAGAAAAACATGAAATCAGAACATTTAATTAACAATTAAAATATAAACAGAAAAACATGAAATCAGAACATTTAATTAAACATTAAAATATAAACAGAACAATTATAGATATGAAATGGTGCTGGGCCATAGCACATCCCTTGTGTCCAGGAAGTACCCGGGAAGGTTACCCCGGTCAACAAACACTCGAAGAAATCGAAGTGTCGGTCTAAGGGCGCAATTAAACTTGGCATAACGCAATTATGTCTGGGGAAAAAAAACACTCCGGATTAACGCAAAAGAAGTTTCCAGGAAGTGCTACCAGCTCACAGCATGAGGCATCCGTTGAACATCATCACTACACGATTGTATTCCTGAAATATTCGTTAAACAGTCTAAACAGCTCGAGTTTTCACGTTATTGTCCCTATTTTGCCAGGATAGACAGTTTAATTTCAAAGAACGAGATTACTATCTGTAATTAATTATCTAGACCAGGGGTGGGCAAACTTTTTGTGCGTAGCGCCACATTGACAAATTTAAAGCTTTTTTTTTTGGGGGGGGGGGGGGGGGGGCGCATATATGTAAGGGGCGTGTATTTGAAATCTGTTCCTGCCGCACCGCGCGTAATTGCGTACGTTTAACATGATCATGTAATAGTCATATGATAAGTACTGACCAATGAATAAAAGAGCACGTGCTTATCGTCTCATGATGCATAGGTTCTGTTTCTGACCGTTGAGAAAATGGCCGAGTTGATCCAAAATCCGTCCAAAGAAGCTCAAAGAACGGTGATTCAGTTTCTTTCATTTGAAGGATGTCGACCAGTGGACATTCATCGAAGGATGCAGGCAGCGTACCGTAACAAATGTGTGTCAAAGACAACGGTGACAGACTGGCACGAATGTTTCGGAAAATCAATTGGGGAACCCGTTGAGAATTTGGAAGGAGGTTCCAAGATTTCAAGAACTTAAAGCCACAGTTCAATATTCCCAGTTCCCATTTTAGTGCAGAAAGTGATGCAGCCACAGAGGACATACAGTTGGAGCTGCTTGACTTACTTACATTTCGGAAAGGACGTCAGTTCACGACAGATCTTCGAAGGCCGGATCCAGCGCATATTGTTGCCACAGAAAAAACCATCGCCAAAATTGATGCAGCAGTACAGATGAACCGTTGTCGAAGCAAACGTTCGCTGGAGAAAGAATTTGATGTGTCAATTGGGACAATTCAAAAGGTCGTTACAAGAAACTGCAATATTGGAAGCTGTGTTCACAGTGGGTATCACAGTGGTGTTGAGTGACCACCAAAATAGAGGAACACATGGGATGATGTTTGAACCACTTGCTGCATTACAGAGTGGAGGGTGATGAATTTCTCTTCCGCAAAGTGGCAGGCGATTAATCATGGTGTCACCACTTTGAGCCGAGCAGCAAAAACGATAGCATGCAATGGAAGCATGCTGGATCACCAAAAGCCAAAAAATTCAAGTTACAGGTTTCCGCTGGCAAAGTTATGCTGAGCGCATTTTTTGACCATGGAGGGCTATTGTTGGCCGACTTGAAAGAACCTGGTGTCAACATCAATGTCAGCGTGTTGGATGTCTAGGTATCTGAGCTCGGGCTCACACAGGCAACAATAACTCCGTTAAATATAATATCTAACATTTATTGTATTTCAATATACAGTGCGTTGGCGCAGTGGGGTTAACAAGCCCGCACTGAGTTGCATATCACAGAGGTTTAACATAATCACACAGTTTAACATCATCAAACATTCTAAGCAAACTATCTAGCATATGTCTATGAACCCAAATACATATGGGTCTAAACTATTGAGTCCCTCTAAGGCAGGCCCTGTTGCCTCTTCGATGTCCCGTCTCTCTCTGCCGGTTCACACGTGTCGCAATCCGACACGGGTGGTAACTCTGTTTGAGTTCCTCGTGGACCCCGCAATAGGCGGGCCACATCAGTGTCCACGGGACAGTGGACTCACTGACCAGTCCTTCGGGAAGGTTCTGGATTACTCTGGCCTTCGAGGGTCTTACTTCTTTCCCTTGGGCGGGAGTTGTAGCCCTTGGCTACTGTCTACTAACTTATGTTGGTTTATCATATCATGTGAGGCTGTGACAATCAACTCTACTCACTACTTGCAAACACTAGACAAGCTGCAAAAAGCCATCAAGAATAAACGACCCGGCATGCTTTCTCGCGGTGTGATTTTGTTGCACGATCATGTCGCAAAGATTGTGCAGAAAGCATTGCAAGGAAGAAGTGGGACATTCTGCAAACCCCAACCTATAGTCCTGATTTGTCACCATGTGATTTTCATCTGTTCGGCCCTCTAAAGAACGCTCTCAGGGGGCAACGATTGCACACAGTTGCAGACGTAATGAACGCGGTAAACACGTGGTTCAGTGAGCAACCACAATCCTTTTTTGCGGACGGCGTTCGCCGCCTATCTAAGCAAAGGGATGCTTGCCTGAATGCCTACAGCGACTTCTTCTGACCAACCCATGGTGCATAATTCATTCAAAATGAATGCTTTGTTTAATTCTATCATACCTGTTAATGTTTCTTTCATGCTTTTGTAATAAAGCCATTGGAACGGGTTTCAAATGAACGTCCCTATTATGTCCATTTGTTTACAGCAACCTATCACAATAAGTAATTATGAATTATTTATAGGTTATTAAACAGTATAAATAACTAATTATTGCAATTTTATTTTACTTATACATTATATTTTACAATATGGACAAGAACTTTTACTAATTTGCTAACACAATTTTACAATTTTTAATTTTAATAATTAAAAAAAATTAATTATCTGTCAATGGCTTTAATTTAAACACAAACCGACTACATTGTCACTACAATTGTTGATTTCTAATTAGATGCATGTAACAGCTTGCATTTTTTGACAATAGTCTTGAAATCTGAAGTAACTTTACTTGTTGAAATTCGCATGACAGCATGCAAGTTGCAGTCCGACAATAAAGACCTACTCTTAGATGTGTTGATCTTCAAGGAAGAGAATGCTTGTTCCCAAATCTATGTTGATCCTAACAATGATAAAAGTTTAGCTGCAAAGTTTTTCAAGTTGGGAAATGATTCTTCTGATAAAGATCAATAGAAATCCAGCAAACCATCTGACTTAAATTTCTCTTACAGGTCATGATCTGCTTGTAAGTCAAACAGCTCCAACTGTATGTCCGCTGTGGCTGTATCAGTTTCTGCACTAAAAGGGGAACTTGGAATATGGTACTGTGGCTCTAAGTTCTTTAAATCTTTGAATCTCCTTCCAAATTCTTCAGTCAATGCAATTAATTGGGCTTTGTACTTTTCAGTCATTTCGCCAGAAATAGTTTCTTGCTTCAGCAAAGGTAAGTGACAAAACCTCTCTATATTAAAATTGATAAATTCGCATTTTAGCATTACATTACGAAGGTCAAGGACTGTTTACGAAAATAGAAAATTAGAAAGAGATTTTATCAAAAATGTTAAAACAATCATAACGGCAAATAAAAGTTTGTAGAATTCAACAAAATAACTTAAAAACGAAGTAAAAATTTTTATTTTTAAATGCCCTCGATTGCCTCATAATATCAGTTGGCGGGCCTCATTCGACCCGCGGGCCGTAGTTTGTCCACCCCTGATCTAGACATTGCCTATTTAACTTGACTTAGTACCAAACAAAAAGTAAATTTTGGACCAAACATGTTGCGCAATCAAACGAAAGTGTATTATAATGTCAATGTCGATTCACCGAGCATTAAAATTTCGGAAGATACCGCAAACGAAACAAATGACACGTCGACTCTAGTGTGGCGATATATCGTCCATCTGTCCACATGGGATGTCGCATTTGACGATGTATTATCCTTCGACGCTGAATCACTTAATTAACAGAAACCTCGCCGCGAGGGAGGCGGTGTAACCTCTTCACCACGGAGATGCCCTTCCCTCCTTCTCATGTCCCTTTCCACAACAAGGGAGGGAAGCGAGGACGATGTAGTTAGTATTTCAAGGGATATAATTGTCATTACCATTAACGGTAACGGCTTTTCCTAGACGAAAACTGCCCCAGGGGGCGGATCGTGTCTATTGAATTCAGATAAGATTACTGCTGTTTAGTGTTGCTATGTCTGTCTGTCTCACTGTATTTCTGCTGGTTTATTCCTTCATTAAGTGTGTTCCCCTTGCGGTGTGTCGTGTGTTGACATTCTCTCCTGGACATGTTATGACGGACTTCTCGCTTACTAGTGAGTCGTGGACGTGCAGAACTGACGGGATCAGCCGAGGGTAGACGTCTTGATGGGGCGTTGTTAGGTGGGTTCAATACCAGCAGACGGGTTGAGGAAGATAATGATGATGGTGATAACGAGGATGATGATGGTGGTGGGGTGTTAATGATAATGGCAAGTATTGTGGTTATTATGATGATAATGATGGCAAGGATTATTATGGTGGTGGTAATGATGATGATAATGATGGTGGTGATCATGATGGTGGTGATCATGATGATGATGATGATGATGATGATAACAAGGATGATGATAGTGGGGTGAAGATGTGGTGGTGGTGATAATGATGGTGGTGGTGATTATGATGGTGGTGACGATGCTGATGTTAATGATAACAAGGATGATTATCGTGACCGTGATTCTGGGGATTATGATGATGAAATAATAATGAATTAGATGACGATGATAACAGCGATGATAATAATGATAATAATGACGGTAGTGGTGACGATAATGATTATGACGTCGATATTGATGCTGAGGACATTGCATGTGATAATAATGATGATTCTTCAGCCCTCTACCCTCAGTGGAGCAAAGGTTTTGCATCAACCCACACCAAAACCTCCAATTCTTTGCTATTTCCCGTAGCTGCTTTATATCCTCCAAGGTATATTCAATCATGTCTTTAATAATCTCCTCCTTGTGTTTTTTTGGGCTCCCTCTATTGCTTTTGCCTTGAGAGTTCTAGAGGAATCCAGATTCCATATTTCCCCACGATCTCTTCATAATCCGTGTTATCGTATTCTATCTTGGACTCATGTCACACATCAAGATTTCATGTCACACATCAAGATTTCACGCCACACAGCAAGATCTCTTGTCACACATCAAGATTTCATGTCACACTTCAAGATTTCATGTCACACATCAATTTTTCATGTCACATATCAAGATTTTGACATTGCCAATCTTTTGATTACCTACATTACTTTAAAGTTTCGTGTAAAATGTATCCTTAACGGATCAATCTCTATCAGTTGTTGCTAGTAACATGGGGTGGTATTCAAGTTTATTTTATTTCTTTGTGGTTATAGATGTTGCAGTTATATTCTTTAACACAAAGTAATGTCCCAGTCAGATATGACTGCGCTACCGTATAACACTAAACGGTACTACCTGCTTTCTTTTAACCCCGAATGTTGGGCGTCGCTCACCGAACCCGAAACTCCAAATTGTGCTAACGGCATCGCACGGAGGTTTACGTCTTGCTGACAGATTTAAACATCTTTCTGACATCAACAGTGGCGCGCAGAAACCAGTATCCATGCACTTCAAACATTGGAAAACCGTCTCATCTTCCAGTTGGGTACACTTTCCCCTCACGGCCTCAATGTCCAACACAGTTTCATTTAACTTCCAAACCCCACCCCCTCCCACCCCTCCGCCAGTTGTATAGTCCACTAAAAAGGTAATTGCGTGTCGTTTGAAGGACGTCGCAGTCTGCCCCAGCATTATTTCTGCTGTTTGGAATTTCTTGGCAGGTTTGCGGTCGGATGTTTGCAATCGTTTTCCGAGCGACCGCTACTCATGTTCCTCTGTGAGGGCCAACGCAATGAAATCTTTCACCACTGTGTTTCAAGCGCACAAAGAGAAATTGCCAATTGTGAAGTGCGTCCGTGACATCTTCGCCTATCCTATTTTTAACTTTTGTCCATATGGGCGCCTCTCCACCGCACCCCCTTCCCGCCGAGTTGTTTAGCCAATAGCGGAGCTTCTGACGTTTTAACCTTTGACCCGTTGACCATACATCCGGCCCATACAATCCACTGATAGCCGTAGAACTCGTGTCAGTCACTCCAAGCTAGAACACAGATTCAGATAAGTACCCTTAATATTATTGTCATGTAGTGTGTTTCATGTAGTCTTGTATTGGTTTGTGTTTGTCTGTTCCGTGCTGACGAAGGCTTGGGCCGCAAAATCCAGTTTGTTTCTTGTAATCGTGTTTTAGTAAAGCTCACAATCTACTTCTTGTTTTTTGGTGATTCATTCATCGCACGGAGGAGCACAACTGGGAGGATACCCGCCCTATCCTAGGAAGAGGAAATGCAACATGACTAAGTGTCATGACAGGACTGACCAAGCCCTAAACCTTGGTCGTCAACTGGTCTAGGATCGAAGCTTCGACAGGTGAACAGTCAGAGAATTGATTTGCTGATCCGGCAGCTTCCGCAGCTTGTATTGTTCCAGATGTGCTGTAGTTGAATTTTCTTTGGAGTAAACTAGGCAGGCGGAGAGAGGGATCATGCTGTACGGGAAACACAATTTCTCTATATTTCAGACCATGTTTTGTCGTTACCACCAGTTGTTGTAGTTATTGAGCCTTTTATGAAGCACAACGTGCCAGTAATTCTAGAACATATTGCCCCTCGCCCAGTTTGTAATTAATATGCCTCTAAAAGAGGGGTGGCCAAAAAAGAACACTACGCAGGAAGCCAAAGAAGATTGATAAACCAACACAGAACTGGCGTCGTTAGCCGCTACACGCTGCGGGATTTGCTGAGGAGGGGATCCGAGCACTTATGGACTGAATGGTTCGATGTGCAATGAGGATGATCTGTCGACTAACTAACTAACTAACTAACTAATATGCCTCTTTAGATAGCATTAGAGACGCTCTCTCACAGTGAAAGACAATCTCTTCTGTATGTTCCGAAAACAGTACTGTTTCACCTGAGTGTCGCAGCTTTTGACGTGCTCCATTCCATCTTGTTTCGCAATATAGTAAACTGATAATCTTATAATATTTAATTTCTTTCACCACTTGCACGTCTATCATCATCCACATATACTTCTAACATTCCTGAGGCCAGTCATTGAGATTTTCTTTGGCGAAAGAAGAGAAGCCGACGACCTACACTCTTCAAGGCTGTCTCCAAATGGCGTCATACTTCCTCTAGAAGAGTCTTCTTTCATTGCCGTTAGCTGATGACTATTCTTCCTTTCCCTTTCGGATTCTGCACATTAGGTTGTATTTTGTTTTCTATACGGGATGTGGTACCTTGTACCATGCCAATCTTGGTTTGTAACTTCTGTGGATAGACATGATAGATTACATTGTTACCATTATTTGCTTCATACGGTAGATGATGATGTTGATGGTGAATATGATGACGAAGATGATGATAATAACAATGGCGATTTACGAGAGTGACATAATGATGATTTGTTCAATATACGAGCTTGCTCTATAACGGCGAAGGTTTATTTCACAATGAATTAGTTGCAATATAGCGGTGTAGGTTTAATCCACAATGAATTAGTTGCTGTATAGCGGTACATGACTAATTCACAATGGATTAGTTCTCTATAGCGGTGTAGGATTAATCCGACACTCTTTTTCTCATTTCAATTGACATCTTGTTATTGGTCAGTATGTTTTTCATCTTTCATAAGGCTACCTTCGCAATGGCAATTCTTGTTCTAATCTCTTCAAGGCATCTCCCATCAGATGTTATGACTATGCCGAGATAACTGTATCGATTCACTTGTTTAAGAATATGCCCATTTATTCGTATATCACATTGTGGTATTTCCTTCTTCCCAGTGACGACCATAATCTGTGTCCTCTTAATATTCAGTTAAAACCCTAGTTGTTCATCTACTAAATTTTGCAGGTCCTGTTCATTGTCTGCTATCAAGTCTGTATCATCTGATATCTAATGTTATTGATGTATCGTCCCCCAATGTTGATTCCTTCCATATCTTCTATATTTCTGAAAATATTTTCACTGTACAGGGAAAAAAGACCTGGAGACATTACACATCCCTGTCTCACACCTCTTTTAATAGGCCGATATTGACCTACATTGTTATCAATTCTGATGGCAGCTTGTTGTTTCCAATATATGTTTTTTTTTACAAGTCTAAGGTCTTTTCCATCAATTTGTAGATCTTCAAGCATCCTTATCATGTCTACGTATCTCACTTTATCGAAAGCCTTTGTGTAGTCAATAAAGCAAATATATAGATCTTTGTTTACTTCTATAGAACGTTCAATTACTGTTCTCAGTATATACACAGCATTTACTGTGCCTTTGCCTTCTACAAACTCACAGTCTGAAATATAGAAGATATAAATGGAATCAGCATTGGAGGACGAAACATCAATAACATTAGATATGCAGATGATACAGTATTGATTGCAGAAATGAGCAGGATCTGCAACAATTAGTAGATGCTGTCGTTGCACACAGTGAACAACTGGGATTAGAATTAAATTGTAAAACGACACAGATTATGGTCGTCAGTAGGAAGAACGAAATATCGCAATATACAAGTAAATGGGAATATTCTTCAACAAGTGAATAGGTGCAATTATCTCGGAACAGTCATAACATCTCATTGGAGATGCCTTGTAGAGATTAGAACAAGAATCGCCATAGTGAAAGTAGCTTTTAACAAGATGAAAAACATTCTGACCAATAAAAAGATGTCAACTGAAACGAGAAAGAGAGTGTTGAGGTGCTACATAGAGCTTGTTCTTTTGTATGGATGTGAAACTTGGACAATGAGCAGTCAAGCTGGAAAACATCTGATGGCTGCAGAAATGTGGTTTCTGAGGAAAATGCCAAAAATACCATGGACAGATAGAAAAACCAATGACAAAGCACTACTGGAGGCAAATGAAAATCGTAAATTGATTAGAGAAATTATACGTAGACAGTCAACATTTTGAGAGGAGCGGCTGGCCAAGTGGCTTGAACGCCGGACTCTCATTCGGGAGACCCGGGTTCGATCCCTCGGTAAGGTGTGGGATTTTTTCTGTCGGGGACATAAAGAAAATCCTATCCTGCACAGTTTGCGGCGACTGCACTAGCCAGGAGGCCTTAATCCCTCAGGCTCAAAGACCTCTCTGCCATACACCGCAAGGTACTATATTGGCAGCAAATGACAGTTTACAAATGACAGTCAACATTTTTTGGACATGTTATGAGAAGAAATGGATTGGAGAACTTAGTGACAACTGGCAAGATCGAAGGGAACAAACGAAGGGGAAGACCGAGAAGTAAATACCTGGATGTCTTGGCCACTTGGCATGGTCGAGACAGGAACACTGAGCTGATCCACGACACTGGTGATCGAGTGAAATGGAGAGTCATGACCGCCCACGCTTTCCGGCATGGCACATGATTGATTGATTGATAACAGTGGTCATTTATTTACGGTGGGCACTGGCGAAGTTGATAGTGAACTGCTTTGGTTATGTCATGAGAAGGGTCGACGCGGGTTCGCTGCCTGGGCTGGTCGCTTGCCAAGGTGAGGGGCAGACAGGTCACCTATTCCTCCTTGGTCTTGGCCTACACAATGTGATAGTGATATCACTACACAGACCCATGGCAGCACACTGCTACTGCAACATTTATTTATTACTTTAAAAAAAAAACATTTTTAATTTAAAATTTAATTACGTTGCTTTTATATTCGCTAATTAATCCTGAGCTGAGAAGAGAAATGATTTTGTCAGACCTCAAAGAATTCTAGTTCGTTAACTACTGGATAAAAAATCTTCATGAACTGGAAAATTTAATTTAAAGGCAATGTCAAATTTTTGAATCAGTATTTGATGTCGTAATGGCGAGTATATGCCGAACAGAACAATTTATTTTGCCCAATAACTGTTGCCAACTCCATGGTGATGTCAAAGAGGTCAAATTGCTTAATGGTTTCTTTCACTGTATCCATTTTGACGTCTAAAAGTGTTCAAAGAAGGAGAGCGAATGAACGAACAGACTTTATTTTCAAAGGGTAACAAATTGGGCACGCATGCCCGTCTTACGTTCGGCCCTTCCAATCACTCATCTTTCTTTCATCAACAGTGCATAGGGAAAAAACATTGTCAAATGAATTTTGTAAACATAAACAATGCATATTACTATGTTATGAGACACATCCACCACCCACCCACACATCCCCCATTCACTCCAATTCCCCCACCCAACCACACACATAACCAGAACACACATACATCCCCCCACCCATCCACCACATCCCTACACCTACACATCTCCCCACCCACACACACATCTCACCCACCACACATCCCATCCACTCACACCGCAAGCACACATACATTCCCCAACTCACACATCCCCCACCCACACACATCCACCCACCTACAACATCTCCCCACCCACTCACATATCCTCTACCTGTCCCATTATCCACCAACAATCACTCATCCACATATAAGAGAAAGAAGAGGAGTATCCTGTTAATTTGTAGTTTTGTGAGACAGAGATAAATACAAGAATCAACACATCTACAGCTCTTTTGTTATAATTAACAATATCAGACAGAAAGACATGTTAGTCAGTTTAAAATTACCGTGGTAGACACTTGATATTACTGTGTGAACATGTGTATATTTCAGCTTGAAGGATTTATCTAGTTATTTTTCTGTGTGTTGTGTGAATTCTGAAGTATGACCTGACGAGATGCACCGAAATATGCTACTCAATAAATCGTGTAATCTACTGTTTGTGTCTTCGTTATTCAAATTCACTACGGGAAAGCGTTGTTTTGATTTTCTGAAACGTCGCCTCCCAATATCACGAAAGACAGCAATGGCACACGCACACAAATACACGCACTGGAGAGTTCTGTCCGTCATTTTCTTCTGTATGAATGTAAATATTCAAAACAAAGGTGAAGATCCACCAAAACCTGCAGCGGAAGTTGAAGATGCACTACATTGCATTAAGACAGGGGAGGCACCCGGTCAAGACAACATTACAGTAGAGGAAATTGAGGCTCTTGGTGATTTAGGAATAGAAATAGTGATACAATTTCTAAATGACATCTACACTAGGTGGTACATTCCTAGTGACTTATTAAAATCCATCTTTATAGCTTTGCCAAAGAAACCAGGCACTGTAGAATGCGAATAGCACCGCACAATAAGTCTTATGAGTCACATGACAAAGCTGTTACTCAGAAAAATTATGAAAAGAATAAGAAACAAGATCAAACCAGAAGTTAGTGATGAACAGTGTGGATTTGTAGAGGGAAAGGGCACTAACAATGCTACATACATTCTCAGGACACTATTAGAAAGAGCCATAGAAGTAAAAACAGATCTGTGCTTGTGCTGCATAGACTACACAAAAGCATTTGACAATGTGAAACATGACGAAATAATACAATTACTAGAGTAACTGAACATTGACAGCAAAGGTCTGCGAATAATAAAGAACATATACAGAATCCATAAGAATCAGCTACCTTGTAGGGACATGTCAGTGTATAAAGAACATATACAGAATCCATAAGAATCAGCTACCTTGTAGGGACATGTCAGTGTATAAAGAACATATACAGAATCCATAAGAATCAGCTACCTTGTAGGGACATGTCAGTGTATAAAGAACACATACAGAATCCATAAGAATCAGCTACCTTGTAGGGACATGTCAGTGTATAAAGAACACATACAGAATCCATAAGAATCAGCTACCTTGTAGGGACATGTCAGTGTATAAAGAACACATACAGAATCCATAAGAATCAGCTACCTTGTAGGGACATGTCAGTGTATAAAGAACATATACAGAATCCATAAGAATCAGCTACCTTGTAGGGACATGTCAGTGTATAAGAACACATACAGAATCCATAAGAATCAGCTACCTGTAGGGACATGTCAGTGTATAAAGAACACATACAGAATCCATAAGAATCAGCTACCTTGTAGGGACATGTCAGTGTATAAAGAACACATACAGAATCCATAAGAATCAGCTACCTTGTAGGGACATGTCAGTGTATAAAGAACATATACAGAATCCATAAGAATCAGCTACCTTGTAGGGACATGTCAGTGTATAAAGAACATATACAGAATCCATAAGAATCAGCTACCTTGTAGGGACATGTCAGTGTATAAAGAACATATACAGAATCCATAAGAATCAGCTACCTTGTAGGGACATGTCAGTGTATAAAGAACATATACAGAATCCATAAGAATCAGCTACCTTGTAGGGACATGTCAGTGTATAAAGAACATATACAGAATCCATAAGAATCAGCTACCTTGTAGGGACATGTCAGTGTATAAAGAACATATACAGAATCATAAGAATCAGCTACCTTGTAGGGACATGTCAGTGTATAAAGAACATATACAGAATCCATAAGAATCAGCTACCTTGTAGGGACATGTCAGTGTATAAAGAACATATACAGCATCCATAAGAATCAGCTACCCTTGTAGGGACATGTCAGTGTATAAAGAACATATACAGAATCCATAAGAATCAGCAACCTTGTAGGGACATGTCAGTGTATAAAGAACATATACAGAATCCATAAGAATCAGCAACCTTGTAGGGACATGTCAGTGTATAAAGAACATATACAGAATCCATAAGAATCAGCTACCTTGTAGGGACATGTCAGTGTATAAAGAACATATACAGAATCCATAAGAATCAGCTACCTTGTAGGGACATGTCAGTGTATAAAGAACATATACAGAATCCATAAGAATCAGCTACCTTGTAGGGACATGTCAGTGTATAAAGAACATATACAGAATCCATAAGAATCAGCAACCTTGTAGGGACATGTCAGTGTATAAAGAACATATACAGAATCCATAAGAATCAGCAACCTTGTAGGGACATGTCAGTGTATAAAGAACATATACAGAATCCATAAGAATCAGCTACCTTGTAGGGACATGTCAGTGTATAAAGAACATATACAGAATCCATAAGAATCAGCAACCTTGTAGGGACATGTCAGTGTATAAAGAACATATACAGAATCCATAAGAATCAGCAACCTTGTAGGGACATGTCAGTGTATAAAGAACATATACAGAATCCATAAGAATCAGCTACCTTGTAGGGACATGTCAGTGTATATAAAGAACATATACAGAATCCATAAGAATCAGCTACCTTGTAGGGACATGTCAGTGTATAAAGAACATATACAGAATCCATAAGAATCAGCTACCTTGTAGGGACATGTCAGTGTATAAAGAACATATACAGAATCCATAAGAATCAGCAACTTGTAGGGACATGTCAGTGTATAAAGAACATATACAGAATCATAAGAATCAGCTACCTTGTAGGGACATGTCAGTGTATAAAGAACATATACAGAATCCATAAGAATCAGCTACCTTGTAGGGACATGTCAGGTATAAAGAACATATACAGAATCCATAAGAATCAGCAACCTTGTAGGGACATGTCAGTGTATAAAGAACATATACAGAATCCATAAGAATCAGCAACCTTGTAGGGACATGTCAGTGTATAAAGAACATATACAGAATCTCACTAAGAATCAGCTACCTTGTAGGGACATGTCAGTGTATAAAGAACATATACAGAATCATAAGAATCAGCTACCTTGTAGGGACATGTCAGTTGTATAAAGAACATATACAGAATCCATAAGAATCAGCAACCTTGTAGGGACATGTCAGTGTATAAAGAACACATACAGAATCCATAAGAATCAGCTACCTTGTAGGGGACATGTCAGTGTATAAAGAACACATACAGAATCCATAAGAATCAGCTACCTTGTAGGGACATGTCAGTGTATAAAGAACACATACAGAATCCATAAGAATCAGCTACCTTGTAGGGACATGTCAGTGTATAAAGAACATATACAGAATCCATAAGAATCAGCTACCTTGTAGGGGACATGTCAGTGTATAAAGACAATATACAGAATCCATAAGAATCAGGCAACCTTGTAGGACATGTCAGTGTATAAAGAACACATACAGAATCCCTAAGAATCAGCTACCTTGTAGGGACATGTCAGTGTATTAAAGAACACATACAGAATCCATAAGAATCAGCTACCTTGTAGGGACATGTCAGTGTATAAAGAACACATACAGAATCCATACGAATCAGCAACCTTGTAGGGACATGTCAGTGTATAAAGAACACATACAGAATCCATAAGAATCAGCTACCTTGTAGGGACATGTCAGTGTATAAAGAACACATACAGAATCCATAAGAATCAGCTACCTTGTAGGGACATGTCAGTGTATAAAGAACACATACAGAATCCATAAGAATCAGCTACCTGTAGGGACCATGTCAGGTATAAAGAAACACATACAGAATCATAAGAATCAGCTACCTTGGTAGGGACATGTCAGTTATAAAGAACACATACAGAATCCATAAGAATCAGCTACCTTGGAGGGACATGTCAGTGTATAAAGAACACATACAGAATCCAAAGAATCAGCTACCTTGTAGGGACATGTCAGTGTATAAAGAACACCTACAGAATCCATAAGAATCAGCTACCTTGTAGGGACATGTCAGTGTATAAAGAACATATACAGAATCCATAAGAATCAGCTACCTGTAGGGACATGTCAGTGTATAAAGAACATTATACAGAATCCATAAGAATCAGCTACCTTGTAGGGACATGTCAGTGTATAAAGAACATATACAGAATCCATAAGAATCAGCTACCTTGTAGGGACATGTCAGTGTATCAAAGAACATATACAGAATCCATAAGAATCAGCTACCTTGTAGGGACATGTCAGGTATAAAGAACATACAGATCCATAAGAACAGCTACCTGTAGGGCATGTAGTGTATAAGACATATCAGATCCATAAGATCAGCTACCTTGTAGGGACATGTCAGTGTATAAAGAAACTATACAGAACCATAAGAATCATACCTTGTAGGGATGTCAGTGTATAAAGAACAATACGACTAAGAATCAGCTACCTTGTAGGGACATGCAGTGTATAAGAACCTATACAGAATCCATAAGAAGCCTACTTGTAGGGACATGTCAGGTAAAAGAACATAACAGAACCAAAGAATGCACCTGTAGGGACATGTCAGTGTATAAAGAACATATACAGAATCCATAAGAATCAGCTACCTTGTAGGGACATGTCAGTTATAAAGAACATATACAGAATCATATAGAATCAGCTACCTGTAGGGACATGTCAGTGTATAAAGAACATATACAGAATCCATAAGATCAGCTACCTTGTAGGGACATGTCAGTGTATAAAGAACATATACAGAATCCATAAGAATCAGCTACCTTGTAGGGACATGTCAGTGTATAAAGAACATATACAGAATCCATAAGAATCAGCTACCTTGTAGGGACATGTCAGTGTATAAAGAACATATACAGAATCATAAGAATCGCTACCTTGTAGGACATGTCAGTGTATAAAGAAACATACAGAATCCATAAGAATCAGCTTACCTTGTAGGACATGTCAGTGTATAAAGAACATATACAGAATCATAAGAATCAGCTACCTGTAGGGACATGTCGTGTATAAAGAACACATACAGAATCCATAAGAATCAGCTACCTGTAGGGACATGTCAGTGTATAAGAACACATACCAGAATCCATAAGAATCAGCTACCTTGTACGGGAATGTCAGTGTATAAAGAACACATACAGAATCCATAGAATCAGCTACCTTGTAGGGACATGTCAGTGATAAGATACAGAACAAGAATCAGCTACTTGTAGACATGTCACGGGTATAAAGAACACATCCAAAGAACTCTACCTTGTATGGACATTCAGTTATAAGCCATTACAGATCCATAAGAATCAGTACCTTGTAGGGACATGTCAGTGTATAAAGAACACATACGAACCATAAGAATCAGCTACCTTGTAGGACATGTCAGTGATAAAGAACACATACAGAATCCATACGAATCAGCTACCTTGTAGGGGACATGTCAGTGTATAAAGAACACATACAGAATCATAAGAATCAGCTACCTTGTAGGGACATGTCAGTGTATAAAGAACACATACAGAATCCATAAGAATCAGCTACTTGTAGGACATGTCAGTGTATTAAAGAACACATACAGAATCCAGACGAATCAGCTACAGTGAGGACCTGTCAGTGTTATAAAAGAACACATACAGAACCATAAGAATCAGCTACCTGTCAGTGGACATGTCAGTGATAAAGAACACATACAGCAGCATACGAATCAGCTACATGATAGGTGACCTATGTTCCGTGTATAAAGAACATACTACAGAATCCATAAGAATCAGCTACCTTGTAGGGAATGTCAGTGTATAAAGAACACATACAGAATCCATAAGAATCAGCTACCTTGTAGGGACATGTCAGTGTAGAAAGAACATATACAGAACCATAAGATCAGCGACCTGTAGGACATTGTCAGGTATAACGAAAAGAAACATATACAGAATCCATACGAATCAGCTACCTTGTATGGGACATGTCAGTGATAAAGAAACATATACAGAATCCATACGAATCAGCTACCATTGTAGGGACATGTCAGTGTCTATAAAGACCATATAACAGAATCCATAAGACTCAGCTACCTTGTAGTGTGGGTGGGGACATGTCAGTGTATAAAAGAACACAAACAGAACAATAGGGAATAAGCTACCTTGTAGGGACACAGGTAAAAGAACACAATACAGAATCATAAGAATCAGCTACCTTGTAGGGACATGTCAGTGTATAAAGAACACATACAGAATCATAAGAATCAGCTACCTTGTAGGGACATGCAGTGTATAAAGAACATCTACAGAATCATAAGAATCAGCACTTGTAGGGACATGTCAGTGTATAAACGAACACATACAGAATCCATAAGATCAGCTACCTTGGTAGGACATGTCAGGGTAAAAAGAACACATACGAACATAAGAAATAGCTACCTTGTAGGGGAAGTCAGTGTATAAAAGAACACATACAGAATCCATACGAATCAGCTACCTTGTAGGGGACATGTCAGTGTTGTATAAAGAACACATTACAGAATCCATCAAGAATCAGCTACTTGTAGGGACATGTCAGTGTATGAAAGAACCACATACAGAAATCCAGTAAGAATCAGCTACCTGTAGGGACATGTCAGTGTATAAGAACACATACAGATCATAAGAATCAGCTACCTCTGTAGGGAACATGTCAGTGTATAAAGAACCCCATACAGCAATCATAAGAATCAGCTACT
Organism: Cepaea nemoralis; assembly: GCA_014155875.1. Classification (NCBI taxonomy): domain Eukaryota; kingdom Metazoa; phylum Mollusca; class Gastropoda; order Stylommatophora; family Helicidae; genus Cepaea; species Cepaea nemoralis. Next base: position 599,420 of record JACEFZ010007376.1, read on the forward strand.
TGTAGGGACATGTACAGTGTATAAAGAACACATACAGAATCCATAAGAATCAGCTACTGTAGGGACATGTCAGTGTATAAAGAACACATACAGAATCCATAAGAATCAGCTACCTTGTAGGGACATGTCAGTGTATAAAGAACACATACAGAATCCACTAAGAAATCAGCTACCTCACTTGTACGACATGTCAGTGTAGAAAGAACACATACAGACTCATAAGAGTCAGCTACCTTGTGAGGGGTACATGTCAGTGTATAAAGACAACATACAGAATCATAGAAGCAGCTACCTTGTAGGACATGTCAGTGTATAAAGAACACATACAGAATCCATAAGATAAGATAACCTTGTAGGGGCCATGTCAGTGTATAAAGAAAAATACAGAATCCATAAGAATCAGCTACTTGTAGTGGAAATGTCAGGGTATAAAGAACACATACAGAATCATAAGAATCAGCTACCATTGTAGGGACATGTCGTGTATAAAGAACACATACAGAAGCATAAGAATCAGCTACTGTAGGGCCATGTCAGGCTGTATAAAGAACACATACAGCAATCCATTAAGAAATCAGCTACCTTGTAGGACATGTCAGTGTATAAAGAGAACACATACAGAAGTCCATAGAACAGCATACCTTGTAGGGACATGTCAGTGTCATAAAGAACAATACAGATCCATAAGAATCAGCTACCTTGTAGGGACATGTCAGTGGATATAAGAACACTATACAGAATCCATAAGAATCCGCGACCTTGTCAGGGACATGTCAGTGTATAAAGAACACATACAGAATCCATAAGAATCAGCTACCTATGTAGGGACATGTCAGTGTATAAAAGAACACATACAGAATCCATAAGAATCAGGACTACTCGTGTAGGACATGTCAGTGTATCATAAGAACACATACAGAATCCCTAAGAATCAGCTACCTTGTAGGGACAGTCAGTGTATAAAGAACATATACAGAATCCATAAGAATCAGCTCACCTGTAGGGACAATGTCACGTGTATAAAGAAATCATATACAGAACCATAAGAGATCAGCTACCTGGTAGGGACATCATGTCAGTGTATAAAGAACATATACAGAATCCATCACGAATCAGCTACCTTGGAGGGACTCTGTCAGTGTATAAAGAACATATACAGAATCCATAAGATCAGCAACCTTGTAGGGACATGTCCGGTGTAAGAACATATACGGAATCCATAAGAATCAGCAACATGTAGGACATGTCAAGTGTATAAAGAACACTATACAGAATCCAACGAATCATGCTCCCTTGTAGGGACATGTCAGTGAATAAAGAACTATATACAGAATCCATACGAATCAGCTACCATGTCGGGACATGTCAGTGTATCAAGAACACTTATACAGTTAAATCCATAAGAATCAGCATACCTGTAGGACATGTCAGGTGTATAAAGACATATACAGAACCATAGAATCAGCTCCTTGTAGGGACATGTCAGTGTATAAAGAACACATACAGAATCCATAAGAATCAGCTACCTTGTAGGACATCTGTCAGTGATATAAAGAACACATACAGAATCCATAAGAATCAGCTACCTGTAGGGACATGTCAGTGTAAAGAACACATACAGAATCCAAAGAATCAGCTGACCTTGTCAGGACATGTCAGTGTATAACGAACACATACAGAATCATAAGAATCAGCTACCTTGTAGGGACATGTCAGGGATATAAAGACGACATACAGAATCCATAAGATCAGCTACCTGTAGGGACATGGCAGGTATAAAGGAACACATACGTAGAATCCATAAGAATCAGCTACTTGTAGGGACATGTCAGTGATTAAAGAACACATACTAGACTCCACTAAGAATCAGCTACATGTAGGGACAGTCAGGTATAAAGAACACATACAGAATCCATAAGAATCAGCTTACCTTGTAGGGACATGTCAGTGTATAAAGAACACAGACAGACTCCATAAGAATCAGTACCTTGTAGGGTACATGTCAGTGTATAAAGAACACATACAGAATCCATAAGGAATCAGGCTACCTAGTAGGACATGTCAGTGTATAAAGAACACATACAGATCCCAAGAATCATGCATCCTGTGTACGGGACATGGCAGTGTACTAAAGAACCACATACCGAATCCATAAGAATCAGCGACCTGTCAGGACATGTCAGTGTATAAGAGAACACATACAGAATCTATAAGAATCAGATACATTGTAGTGGACATCGTCAGTGTATACAGACACATACAGAAATCCATACGAATCAAGCTACCTTGTCGCCACGTCAGCGTATAAAGAACACATACAGACTCCATAAGAATCAGCTACCTTGTAGGGGACATGTCAGTGTATAAAGAACACATACAGAATCCAGTAAGAATCAGCTACCTTGTAGCGGCACATGTCAGTGATATAAAGAACACATACAGATCCATCAAGCAATCAGCTACCTTGTAGGCGACATGTCAGTGTATAAAGATAAACATACAGACAGACTCCATACGCATCAGCTACCTAGTCAGGACATGTCAGTGTATAAAGGAACACATATACAGAATCCATAAGAATCAGACTACCTTGTAGGACATGTCAGTGTATATTAAAAGGAAACCACATACAGAATCCATAGGAATCAGCTACCTTGTAGGGACAGTCAGTGTATAACGAACACAATACAGAATCATAAGAATCAGCTATCCTAGTAGGGACATGTCAGTGTATAAAGAACACATACAGAATCCATAAGAATCAGCTACCTTGTAGAGGACATGTCAGTGTAAGAAAGGAACACATACAGAATCAGTAAGAATCAGCTACCTGTAGGGACATGTGCCAGTGTAAAGACAATACAGAATCCATAAGAATCAGCTTACTTGTAGGGACATGTCAGCTGATAGACACACAGACAGAATCCATAAGAATCACGCTACCTGTAGGACAAGTCAGTGTATAAAGAAACACATATCAGATATCCATAAGCATATCAGCTACCTTGTAGGGACATGTCAGTGTATAAAGAACAATACAGAATCCATAGAATCAGCTACTTGTAGGACATGTCAGTGCTATAAAGGACACATACAGAATCCATAAGAATCAGTTACTTGTAGGGACATGTCAGTGTATAAGAACACATACAGATCCATAGAATCAGCTACCTTGTCAGGACCATGTCAGTCGTATAAAGAACATATACAGAATCATAAGACTCAGCTACATTGTAGGGACATGTCAGTGTATAAAGAACATAACAGAATCCATAAGAATCAGCTACCTTGTCAGTAGGACATGTCAGTGATATACAAGAACACATACAGCATCCCTAGAATCAGCGACTTGGCAGGGACATGTGTCAGTGTATAAGAATCATCATACAGAATCACATAAGAAGCAGCTACCTTGATAGGAGACCTGTCAGTGTATAAAGCACGACATACAGGAAGAATCCATAAGAATCAGCTACCTTGTAGGGACATGTCAGTGTATAAAGAACACCTATACAGAATCCACACAAGAATCAGCTACCTCCGTAGGGACATGTCAGTGTATAAAGAACACATACAGAATCCATAATGGAATCAGCTACCTTGTAGGGACATGTCAGTGTATAAAGACATCATACAGAATCCATACGAATCAGCTACCTGTAGGGGACATGTCAGTGTATAAAGAACATCATACAGAATCCATAAGAATCAGCTACCTGCTAGGGACATGTCAGGTATACAAGAAACACATACAGAATCCATAAGAATCAGCTACCTGATAGGACATGGCAGGTATAAAGAACACATACAGAATCCATAGAATCCAGCTACCTGTAGGACATGTCCAGTGTATAAGAACACATACAGAATCCATACGAATCAGCTACCTCTAGTGGACATGTCAGTGTATAAAGAGACACATACAGAATCCATAAGAATCAGCTACCTTGTAGGGACATGTCAGTGTATAAAGAACAACATACAGCAATCCATAGAATCAGCTCCTACCTGTAGGGAACATGTCCGTGTATAAAGAACACCATACAGAATCCATAAGAATCAGCTACTTGTAGGACATGTCAGGTATAAGAACACATACAGAATCCATAAGAATCAGCTACCTGTAGGACATGTCAGTGTTATAAAGAACATATACAGAATCCATAAGAATAGCTACCTTGTAGGGACATGTCAGTGTATAAAGAAACATATACAGAATCCATAAGAATCAGCGACCTTGTAGGGACATGTCAGTGTATAAAGAACATATACAGAATCCATAAGAATCAGCTACCTTGTAGGGACATGTCAGTGTATAAAGAACATATACAGAATCCATAAGAATCAGCTACCTTGTAGGGACATGTCAGTGTATAAAGAACATATACAGAATCCATAAGAATCAGCTACCGTGTAGGGACATGTCAGTGTATAAAGAACATATACAGAATCCATAAGAATCAGCTACCTTGTAGGGACATGTCAGTGTTATAAAGAAACATATACAGAATCCATAAGAATCAGCTACCTTGTAGGGACATGTCAGTGTATAAAGAAACATATACAGAATCCATAAGAATCAGCTACCTGTAGGACATGTCAGTGTAAAAGCACATATACAGAATCATAAGAAGCAGCTACCTTGTAGGGACATGTCAGTGTATAAGGAACATATCAGAATCCATAAGAATCAGCTACCTGTAGGACATGTCAGTGCATAAGACACATATACAGAATCTCATAAGAAATCAGCTACCTTGTAGGGACATGTCAGTGTATAAAGAACATATACAGAATCCATAAGAATCAGCTACCTTGTAGGGCATGTCAGTGTATAAAGAACATATACAGAATCCATAGAATCAGCTACCTGTAGGGACATGTCAGTGTATAAAGAAACATAACAAAATCCATAAGAATCAGCTACCTTGTAGGGACATGTCAGTGTATAAAGAACATATACAGAATCCATAAGAATCAGCTACCTTGTAGGGACATGTCAGTGTATAAAGAACATATACAGAATCCATAAGAACAGCTACTTGTAGGGAATTCGTGTATAAAGACAAACGATCATAAGAACAGCTACCTTGTAGGGACATGTCAGTGTATAAAAGAACATATACAGAATCCATAGAATCAGCTACTGTAGGGACATGTCAGTGTATAAAGAACATATACAGAATCCATAAGAATCAGCTACCTTGTAGGGACATGTCAGTGTATAAAGAAACATATACAGAATCATAAGAATCCGCTACTTGTAGGGACAGTCAGGTATAAGAACATATACAGAATCCATAAGAATCAGCTACCTTGTAGGGACATGTCAGTGTATAAAGAACATATACAGAATCCATAAGAATCAGCTACCTTGTAGGGACATGTCAGTGTATAAAGAACATATACAGAATCCATAAGAATCAGCTACCTTGTAGGGACATGTCAGTGTATAAAGAACATATACAGAATCCATAAGAATCAGCTACCTTGTAGGGACATGTCAGTGTATAAAGAACATATACAGAATCCATAAGAATCAGCTACCTTGTAGGGACATGTCAGTGTATAAAGAACATATACAGAATCCATAAGAATCAGCTACCTGTAGGGACATGTCAGTGTATAAAGAACAATACAGAATCATAAGAATCAGCCCTTGTAGGGAATGTCAGTATAAGAAATATAAGAATCCATAAGAATCGCTACTTGTAGGGACATGTCAGTGTATAAAGAACATATACAGAATCCATAAGAATCAGTACTTGTAGGGACATGTCAGTGTATAAAGAACATATTACAGAATCATAAGAATCAGTACCTTGTAGGGACATGTCAGTGTATAAAGAACATATACAGGAATCAAGAATCAGTACCTTGAGAATGCATGTAGTCGATATAAGAACACTATGTGGGAAGTCAGTGTAAAAGAACATCAATACTAAGATCAGCTACTTGTAGGGACATGTCAGGTATAAAGAACATATACAGAACCATAAGAACAGCTACCTTGTAGGGACATGTCAGTGTATAAAGAACATATACAGAATCCATAAGAATCAGCTACCTTGTAGGGACATGTCCAGTGTATAAAGAACATCTACAGAATCCATAAGAATCAGCTACCTTGTAGGGACATGTCAGTGTATAAAGAACATATACAGAATCCATAAGAATCAGCTACCTTGTAGGGACATGTCAGTGTATAAAGAACATATACAGAATCCATAAGAATCAGCTACCTTGTAGGGACATGTCAGTGTATAAAGAACATATACAGAATCCATAAGAATCAGCTACCTTGTAGGGACAGTCAGTGTATAAAGAACATATACAGAAATCCATAAGAATCAGCTACCTTGTAGGGACATGTCAGTGTATAAAGAACATATTACAGAATCCATAAGAATCAGCTACCTTGTAGGGACAGTCAGTGTATAAAGAACAATACAGCACCATAAGAATCAGCTACCTGTAGGGACATGTCAGTGTATAAAGAAACATATACAGATCCATAAGAATCAGCTACCTTGTAGGGACATGTCAGTGTAAAAGAAAACATATACAGAATCCATAAGAATCAGCTACCTTGTAGGGACATGTCAGTGTATAAAGAACAATACAGAATCCATAAGAATCAGCTACCTTGTAGGGACATGTCAGTGTATAAAGAACATATACAGGAAATCCATAAGAATCAGCTACCTTGTAGGGACATGTCAGTGTATAAAGAAACATATACAGAATCCATAAGAAATCAGCTACCTGCTAGGGACATGTCACGTGGATAAAGAGAACATCGACAGACTCCATAAGAATCAGCGACTTGTAGGGACGTCAGTGTATAAAGAACATATTACAGATCCCTAAGAATCGATACCTGTGTAGGACATGTCAGTGTATAAAGAAACATATACAGGAATCCATAGAACGACTCAGTATCCTTGTAGTGACATGCCGTGTACTAAAGAACATATACAGAATCCATAAGACACAGCTACCTTGTAGGGACAGTCAGTGTATCAAAGAACATATACAGAATCCATAAGAATCAGCTACCTTGTATGGGACATGTCAGGTATAAAGCACATATACAGAATCCATAAAGAATCAGCTACCTGTAGGACATCGTCAGGTATAAAGAACATATACAGAATCATGCGAATCAGCTACTTGTAGGGACATGTCAGTGTTAAAGAACATATACAGCATCCATAAGAATCAGCTAACTGTAGGGACATGTCCGTGTATAAAGAACATATACAGAATCCAGAAAGAATCAGCTACCTTGTCGGGACATGTCAGGTATAAAGAACATATACAGACCTCCTTCCATAAGAGCAGCTACCTTGTAGGACATGTCAGTGTATAAAGAACATCTACAGAATCCATAAGGAATCAGCTACCTTGTAGGGACTGTCAGTGTATAAAGAACACATACAGAATCACTAAGAATCAGCTACCTGTCGGGACATGTCATTTTATAAAGAACACACAGAATCCATAAGATCAAGCTACCTTGTAGGACATGCAGTGGATTATAAAGAAACATATACAGAATCCATAAGCAATCAGCTACCTGGTAGGAGGACATGTTCAGTGATAAAGAACATATACAGCACTATAAGAATCAGCTACATTGTAGGGACATGTCAGTGTATAAAGAAACATATACAGAATCCATAAGAATCAGCTACCTGTAGGGACATGTCAGTGTATAAAGAAACATATACAGAATCCATAAGAATCAGCTACCTTGTAGGGACATGTCAGTGTATAAGAACATATACAGAATCCATAAGATCAGCTACCTGTAGGGACATGTCAGTGTATAAAGAACATATACAGAATCCATAAGAATCAGCTACCTGTAGGGACATGTCAGTGTATAAAGAACATATACAGAATCCATAAGAATCAGCTACCTTGTAGGGACATGTCAGTGTATAAAGAACATATACAGAATCATAAGAATCAGATACCTTGTAGGGACATGTCAGTGTATAAAGAACATATACAGAATCCATAAGAATCAGCTACTTGTAGGGACATGCAGTGTATAAAGAACACATACAGAATCACATAAGAATCAGCTACCTTGTAGGGACATGTCAGTGTATAAAGAACACTATACAGAATCCATAAGAATCAGCTACCTTGTAGGGACATGTCAGTGTATAAAGAACATATACAGAATCCATAAGAATCAGCTACCTTGTAGGGACATGTCAGTGTATAAAGAACATATACAGAATCCATAAGAATCAGCTACCTTGTAGGGACATGTCAGTGTATAAAGAACATATACAGAATCCATAAGAATCAGCTACCTTGTAGGGACATGTCAGTGTATAAAGAACATATACAGAATCCATAAGAATAGCTACCTGTAGGGACATGTCAGTGTATAAAGTAACATATACGATCATAAGAACTCAGCTACCTTGTAGGGAACTGTCAGTGTTATAAAGAACAATACATAATCCATAAGAATCCGTACCTGTAGGGACATGTCAGTGTATAAAGAACATATACAGAATCCATAAGAATCAGCTACCTTGTAGGGACATGTCAGTGTATAAAGAAGGGCATCAGACAAGGTTGTGTATTGTCTCCTGATTTGTTCTCATTGTACAGTGAACATATAATGAGATCTACAGAAAATATTTCAGGGATACTAGTTGGTGGACGTAACATAAATAAATTATGTTATGCTGATGACACCGTCTTGATAGCAACAAGTCAGAACGATCTACAGGAAATGATAGATACAGTGGTTTTAGAAAGTGAAAAAATGGGCCTCAATTTGAATAATAGAAAGACAGAAGTCATGGTGATATCAAAGAAACAGATTGTGCCTTAATGTGCAATTGCTTTCTTGCTAGTTTGTGTTCGCTGGCTGTTAATTCCAGCGCGAAGTCCTGTATGTCGGATGAAGACATCCTGTTGTCCAACATCAGTGTGATGTCATACAGGACCTGAGGTTTGCATGAGTATCCGTTGTCCCATGTTTGGTTTATTGGTGTGCAGAATGATGGTTCCTCGCCGTACAGGCAGACACTCTCTGGTTTCAGAATAATCAGCGATCCTCCTACGTTAGCCAGGACCCCGAAGGGACCTGTTGCCCAGGACGCACGACTAGGACGTGTTAGTAGGTCTTGGCCAGTATAGAACATGGCCCTGGTGTCTTGGAAACACCTTTGTGTCCCTTGTGCAATTAAAGTACAGGATGTTATTTTGGTTCAAGTGCAGACATTCAGATATCTGGGCACATGGATAACATCAGAATAAAGATGCATCACTGAGATACAGAGCAGAATAGGACAAGCAAAAACTGCATTCTATCAAATGAAGAACATTTTTTGCAATAAGTCACTGTCCTTGAAAATAAGAAAAAGAGTTCTTGCACGTTACATCAAATCAGTTTTAACATACGGCAGGAAATCCTGGACAATCTGTAAACAAGCGAAAACATCCATGGAAGCCTTCGAGATGTGGCTTTGTAGAAGAAGGCTGAAAATTAATTGGATAGCCAAACAGAGTGTCGGGACGTTTTAGGGGGAGCTGAGTCGCAAAGACAATTTATCACAAACATCAGAAAGCGGCAGTCATCGTTTTTTTTTGTTTTTGGGGCCACGTTATGAGAAGACACAAACTTGGAACATCTTGTGACAATCGAAAAGATTTGGGGAAAGAGAGATCTAGGAAGACAGCGAGAGAAGACTCTTGAAAGTCTTGAGGTCATGGCACGGAAGGGAGTCAACACATAAATTGATCCATGACGTCGGAGATCGTAATTTGTGGAGAGGCATGATCATCCACGCCAGCCGGCAAGGCACTGGATGATGAGGATGATTGCGAATGTTTGACAATGAGCATTGAAATGCGAAGTTAAAAGAGATGTTTAGAAAAATGTTTATAATATCATGAACAGAGAAGAATTTGGAGAATATCGTGGACTTACTACTCCATCTTGTAGATAAACTGATGCCGAAAGCGTTGCACAAAGAACGAGCTCCGTAGCTCCAGCGACCACCCCCCCCTCCATGAGTCATTGAGAAAACTGCGCATGTCAACCAAACAACGTAGGCCGAAATCGAACCCACAACCTTAACCACTTCTGTATGGAGCCATCCTTCCTTGTAGATACGAGCAAATAGGTGGTTGATGTTCGACCAGCCCTCGTATGAAGGCCTATAAATTCACATTGTAGCTGCAATATTCACCACCGGGTAGTGGCTGACAACATGCACGCTCTGACAAAGTCTTGCCGAAGCTAAACTTTTCATTAACTGAATAGACCTCCATTGTAAAGATACACAATTTGGGACTGGAGGTAGGAGCGGCCGTACAGTTGCAGCTGACCGAGCAGACAGGTGAACTTATCATTCATCAGATCAGATCACGTAGATGGCGTGCATTGATGGTTTTATTGTGGAGATCAGAACTCCATAGTTTGACAGTTTTCGAATAATGTAAAGATTATCATTTACATCGAATCGCACCTCTTATATATATATATATATATATATATATATATATATATATATATATATATATATATATATATATAATTATATATATATCTATATATATATATGTCATAGGAGGTAGAATATCAAGGACAGGAAGATGTAATTTCCTATACTTAAGTGCTCAAAGACAAAGAAGCGCAACACTGACTTTAATGGGCCAGAGAAGAAAAGGACAATAAGGAGAAATAGAAAAGAGCACTGTGTATATCCTCCTCTGTTAACAAGAAAAGGGGTAGAATTTAGACAGAAGATTCCAGGAGTTCTTAGGGCGGGGGATGTACTGTTGTACACCCCAGACAGAAGATTACACTGCTGGACTGTAACAGGATCAATGAGTTTACACAACAAACTACAGACTAAACAAAACACATTAAGAACAACAAAATTAGGTTTTTATTGACAGATCTGCATGATTTAGTGACAAACAGGCATCTTGACATGTCACATAATTGACATATACAGAAATGGGAACCTATGTTCCCACAGTAATCACTGCTGCCTAACATCGCTACGCACATGACTAGGTACCCATCTCCACAAACCAACAAGGACATGGCAACAACAGAGCCTCAACGTCAACAACAACGGTAACAGCAGGTATAGACTCTCTATTGTAATCATCTCAGGACTCATGGACAGTTGGTACATACAGAAATGGGAATCTGAAATCCCACAGTTAGAGATAACTGCTGCCTAGCACTGACTACAGGGGCGGTCTCTAAATGACAGTGAGACCTCAATCATGTTCAGTTGAGTCGAAGGGCACCCTCAATACCCACACAAGACACCCGCATCACATAAGTCGACTGGGACCAGATACAGCGAAAAACCATAACATAACGAGTAACAAAACTATAACCCTAACAGCAGAGATATAGTGGCATACACACGCATAAACAGGTATACGAAGGGGATGTGAGTGGCCTACGACATTAACCAGAGCCGGGGCTCAAGTTTGCTCTACAAACCACAAACATGGCCAGAGGTCACTACCTGCAATGCATGACAAGGTACAACATCTAATTAATAATCATCAAAGAATCATTATTTGCATCAACACATGGACTTCACAGGACAACCACTACAGCAATGGTGTATGAAAACAGTGTCCTTGTGGCACAAACATAGACATGGACTGTGTAAGTTCACACCAACCACATGATACTTCAACTGGACAACAATGATATGGATAGGTTATAGGATATACTTCACATAAAATATAAACAGAGCACACACGCTCTACAGCATCCTTCAGAGTGATTGGGCCCACAATTAATGCAACAGCCACCACCACATCATGGGACAATCTTAATGTGAGGGCGGATCATCCCTCGTCACAATGCTCGCAGCCTTTCCTGGCTTCTCACCTAACTCTGTATTTACAGTTCAGGGAGATCATTACCTACAGATCTCTGACACAACACAACTTCCCATCCCCAACACCACAGGCTGACAACACCACTCATAAACGCCAATGTTACACAGCAACACTCATCAACTAGTCAAAATCAACACCGAACTCAACTCAGCTACACCGGTGTACAACGACTCTAACAGGACAACACCATTTGAACATGTACATAGAGGACATAAATACAGTCAATGCACTAACAGCAATCAAGCAGACATAGGATATGCAATTCAACATGACATCAGCAGGACACAACACCTTTGTACTGATGACAACTGGACAACATCAATAGACCAGAAGCACAGTTCTACACATAACACCAGCAACAATCAGGACACAGGCTATAACATAAGTTATCGCCAACAACTCAGACATATAACACCACATAAAACCATCACAATCACCAAATGATCGCTCTCACCATAGCCACCACCACAATCACAATCCCAATCATCTTAGCTGACATCACTACATGGTCACCCTCACCATGACAAAGCTCACTCAATAATACCCCAGATTCATCATGGGTGCCTTATTCAGCACCTCTTGCTGGTCAGGAGACTATTCTTACTAAGTTCACATGTGTCCAACCTGAGCAACACAGATCATTATCCCCATGAATACTATTATAAACATAAACCACCCTATCATGTGTAGTGTTCAACCTGGCACCTTCATCACTACACCCAGTCATGAATAATTATTACCATAGCTACATTTATCTAGGGGAACATAACAGTAATTGTAACCAAGCACCATATATCTATTACTTTCACCGTGCCACTCTACACCTTCGTACGCCAGCAATCACTATAGGTTTGGCGTTCTTGAGTCATGATAAGTCATCTGACTTCAAACACACAACATAACATAATGGAGGCGTCTCTCATCCCCTGGCACCCTTTACTTTCCATTCCACATGAGGCATCTCACTACCTCAATATATTATAATATAAAGACACCGGCCTTCCCCTTTGTTGTGGGAAGTTAAATCATAAACACATCCGTACCATGTTTCCAGTTCAACTTCATGTTCCTCATTCTAGACCAGACTGGTATAACCACCCAATTATGTACTTTGCCTCCCTCTTACTGACTGTACAGTCCACCTGGAACAGCCCTGGTTACCCCAGGCCATTCAATCTACTGTTATCTTCAACCTCACCATGCTACTATAATAATGGCATTATATTATATATATCCTGCACACCTAATCTGGCCACCTTCATACAGGAATACCACCCAAATAGAATTAATCATAACCTAATATTTTATGCAACAGTGCTCCCTATTTTCCTCTAAACAGCCCCAATCATTATTTCATTATTTCCTCATATTTTATGCTAGTGCTCTGTATTTTCCTCTTGTCAGAACACAGACTTTACAGGACAATACCTACATCCTCCTCTACTCTGGACTATGATACTACATATTTTTAATACTGTATTGAATCGTGGCTATATCAAATTCTATAGAACTACCGAACACAGTACAGTATCGATATTTGATTACTTCCAATCCGTACTGCACTGTCTGCTACCTTAAATCTAAAAACCTACAAATATACACACCGTCGTGTTAGAACATCCTATGTCCTGGATCTTCAACAACTACCCCTGGTATTAGTTTTCTTACTACATCCCTGCCAATCTGCAGAGTAGCACTTTTACAGTTACTAATTGAGGCAAACCCATGTTGTTGTCATTCTGCCGGTCATCGCCATTTTACTTGTGAAAATAAACACTAATTTTTATTCACTCAGGAACAGAAGAGTTCCTCAGACTAGGTAAAACTATAAACCATACTACACCAAATTGTACCTCAAACCTGTGGATGTTAAGTTTGGAGCTCCCAGTTGGGGACTAGCAAAGGCACCACTATCCTATCTTTAATTAAGCTATCTAAATTAATTTAACTCACCAAGAGTCCAGTGACTGGGGAGGGCTGGTTAAAGCCTCCCTATTTGATGGTATCTACAGCGATCTACCTAATCGCTCCTTCAGCCACGGTTGTCTGGTTTTGAGAGAGCGGGAAACTGACACGCGCCTCTATTTATCCTTGCTTCCAGAGCGGCTTCCCATCGTACCCCAGGGCACTGCAAGGGATGCTGGTATTGGTAGCATCATCAACATCATGTGTCGCGTCAGGCTATCACACATATATATATATATATATATATATATATATATATATATATATATATATATATATATATATATTATATAATATATATATATATATATATATATATATATATATATATAATCTTCTTCTTCTTTTTCGTTCATGCCGGAGTGTTTTTTTCAGATGTGATTGCGGTGTGCGTTAGGCACCCTTGGGTTGAAAACCCTTAGGTCACACATCCGGCTTTCGCGTGCATTTTTGACCAGGTTAGCAATCCTGGGAGACTCTCACTTTTGTGGAACCGTCCACATCCCAGCTGGTCAAGTTCGAACAGTCGAGGACTTCGGTCATCCCTCAAGAGAAGGAAGGCACAGTCCATAGCATTTTCCGCCATCCTAGGTTGCTTCCATAGTTGCAGGGCCGACGCCCTGATACTGGGCTCACCGAGGGAATGGTCACGTCATGCTCATGGCTGCTTTAATTCCTCACTTCAATATATTGGGCTTTTCGTTCGCCCCGGGCCGTTCCCGCACAAACCAGACAGGTCTGCAGAAGGTATTCACTCAGCGAGTTTTCGCACATGTGCTTGTCGTTGCGCCCGTCAGAGCTGTTCCAGGCACGACAGACATTCGGAAAACTACCTAGTCAGAGCTGTTCTGAACAAGAGCGGCATTCGGAAACTAGGTAGTCAGAGCTGTTCCTAGCACGTGAGACATTCGGACGAGACATTTCACTCGGACGTAAATGCGTAGTGTCAATTTTTAGTTTGCCACCCGTAGGACGACACTTCCGACTTCCGGCGGGCATTTTTTAGTGAGGTTAGCCTTCCTCTGGTTTCGAGACACGTTAGACTGTTGTAATGTCACCCACATCTCAGCTGGTCAAGATAGAACGATCAACGATATCGTGGTCTGCCCTCAAGGGAAGGCAGGGGCAGACCATGGGCATTATCTCGCTATCCAAGGAGGCTTCCATAATTTCAGAGCCGGCACATATTGCTCTGAGACTGGGCTCACCCAAGGGTTTCCACGTCCTGCTCATGGCTGCTTTAGTTCCTCACTTCCATGTGTTGGGCATCCCACTTGCCACTGATCGCTCAATCACACACCAGGAGCGGTCAGACTGCGAGTGACATCCACTCGGTAAGCTTTTGCTTGTGTCTTCAGACCACGCAATAGGTTCGCTCGCCGTGCGTTCCATTTCGCGTTGATGAGACATTCTTCCACTTTTGTCTACACTCTCTATGAGTTAGATACAGACAGTTTCCGTAACCCTTCGACTGGGGCACTTTTCTGACTTTTTTGTACTCGCTCACGAGGTAGGCTACATGTGCTGCCGGCTCAGCACCTTACCTTCGTGCAGCAGTGAACGGGAAACGGCCAGGCCTCTTCATCCGGGAATCTCTCAAATCCCCCAGCTGAGAGCCTTCGAACATGTATCAGACCTGAGCATGTAGCTTGCTCAGTATCATGTTTCTATTTTCCGGTAGACGGGTATCGGCCTGGCTCTCAGATCCGAGGGTTTGTGGCTTAGAGGCGTTCAGCCACAGCCCTCGACAGGGAGCCTTAAGAGTTTTGTCCGGACCAAAAACGTCTGCCTTCGTGCACCTTTTAAGCTTTTGACTGTTATCCTCAGTCTATACCTGCAGAGCAGCAGGTTGTGTCTCTCTTAGTCTGGTCCCTATCCCATAAGCTGTCCGATATGTAGTTTTTCATCCATCGGCAAGCAAATGGGGTCGATGGGACACGCAAGCTCCCCCACCACGTCAAGGTGGAGACACATCGGGGGAGATATATATATATATGTATATATATATATATATATATATATATATATATATATATATATATATATATATATAATATATATATATATATATAATCATCCAGCGCCATGCCGGCTGGCATGGGTAATCATGCCTCTCCACAAACTGCGATCTCCGACTCCATGGATAAATTCGTGTGTTGACGTGCTTCCGTGCCCTGACCCATGACTGTCAAGAATATTCTCAAACTGTCTTTATTTATCTCTCTGTTCACAAATCTTTTGGGGTTGTCATAACATGTTCCAGTTTTTGCTGTCTCATAATGTGGCCAAATAATGATGACTGTTTCTTTGTGATATTTGTGTAGGTTGTCTTTGCGACAATATATATTGCGCTAACGCTATTTCTAAAATTGTTTTACACATTAAATGTCGCGTTAAAATCCAACGGGAGGTTGTTTCATGCACTCACTGGATCAATGAGCTTGAAGATTGATACTGACGTCATAAGATCATGTCCCTCGACTGCCTCGCGTTCTCAGAGAGCTTATTCAGTCACCATACGCCCATACAACATATTTGTCACATTCCATATTCAGTCAGCATACGCCCATGCTACATGTGTGTCACATTCCACATTCAGTCAGCATACGTCCATGCTACATATCTGTCACATTCCACATTCAGTCATCACACGTCAGGGCAACATATCTGTCACATTCCACATTCAGTCAGCATACGTCCAAACTACATATCTGTCACATTCCACATTCAGTCAGCATACGCCCATGCTACATGTCTGTCACATTCCACATTCAGTCAGCATATGCCCATGCTACATATCTGTCACATTCCACATTCAGTCAGCATACATTTCTGTCACATTCCACATTCAGTCAGCATACGCCCATGCTACATATCTGTCACATTCCACGTTCAGTCAGCATACGGCCATGCTACATGTCTGTCACATTCCACGTTCAGGCAGCATACGTAAATGCTACATTTCTGTCACATTCCAAATTCAGTCAGCATACATCCGTGCTACATGTCTGTCACATTCCACATGCAGTCAGCATACGGCCATGCTACATGTCTGTCACATTCCACGTTCAGGCAGCATACGTAAATGCTACATTTCTGTCACATTCCACATTCAGTCAGCATACATCCGTGCTACATGTCTGTCACATTCCACATGCAGTCAGCATACGGCCATGCTACATGTCTGTCACATTCTACATTACATTTATAGATAACAGATAGTGTTAACAACAAGTAAGATTAGAGACAACACTAGTTACAGAGTTAACAACAAGTAAGGTTAGAGACAACACTAGTTACAGAGTTAACAACAAGTAAAGTTAGAGGCAACACTTGTTACGTAGTTAACAACAAGTAAAGTTAGAGACAACACTAGTTACAGAGTTAACAACAAGTAAGGTTAGAGACAACACTAGGTACAGAGTTAACAACAAGTAAGGTTAGAGACAACACTAGTTACAGAGGTAACAACAAGTAAAGTTAGAGACAACACTAGTTACAGAGTTAACAACAAGTAAAGTTAGAGACAACACCAGTTACAGAGTTAACAACAAGTAAAGTTAGAGACAACACTAGTTACAGAGTTAACAACAAGTAAAGTTAGAGACAACACTAGTTACAGAGTTAACAACAAGTAAGGTTAGAGACAACACTAGTTACAGAGTTAACAAGTAAGATTAGAGTCAACACTAGTTACAAAGGGAACGGCTACTAAACTTCTGATCAAAGACTCGCGTGAGATGCACGACAAGGGTTAGTTGACGTAATAGGTTGACGGAAGCGAGGCGCATTACCAGGCCAAGAGGAAAACAAAGCATAGGTCCGGGGTGTAAAAAGTTGCATATCCTTTACAGGACGTTGCAGTCAACACCAGCATTTTCTGCTGTTGTGATTTTTTTGGCAAGTTTACGTTCAGTAGTTTGCTATTGCTTTCTGAACGACCGTCACCCATACCATTTCGTAAAAAAGCAACGCAACGCGGTCTGCTGCCAAATCGCCCGTAGTTGTGTTTCGAACGCGGGTATACGGGATCGCGAATTGCGTCCGAAGCTCCGTTCCCACGGAGACTTGGTGTAAGACAATCCAGTTTGCCATCGACGGACAGAAGACAAGAAAGATCAACACATCGACTGTTAGAAATAGAGCAGAAATATTTATAGGTGCTAAAGTGCTCGACTTGGATAAGGCAATCAAGTTGCTGAAGTAGACAGAAACAATATTAACACCTCTTTGGCATATTCGCTTGTTCCTCGGTCATGGAAGAATGGCTCCATGGCCTGCCCAAATTGGGAGGCAGGATAATCCACAATTTCAGAGTGGAAATTGCCAGATGTGAGAGTGCACGAGGACATCTCTGAACAACGTGGTGTTGTGCGAGAGGAATACAAGTCGGATCGCCTATCCAGAGTTTTATCATTTATGTCTATGTCATTGTGCATTCTGAGAAGGCGAGCTGAACTAGTGTGTGTACCTGATGACCTAGACATTGAACCAGTGTGTGTGTACCTGATATCATTGACTGACCTCCAAGACATTGAACCAATGTCTGTACCTAACGACCTAGACATTGAATCAGTGCGTACCTGACGTTCAAGACATCCATTCAATGCGGCTAATGCGTGTACAAGAGTTCTTTACTTACGTACCCCCACTCGACGACTGATATGGTCAGTATCGTACGGGCCGAATTTATTGCCCGGGAAAGTTTCTGGTGCCAGCCTTAGGCTGAGGGACCTGATTAAAACAAGTTACTTGCATATCCTTTCATAGTAAGTCGCAGTCAACCCCATCATTGTTTGGCTGTTTTTGATTTCTTGACAAAGTTACGGTCTGTAGGTTGCCATGGCTTTCTGAACGACCAGCACTGATACCAGTGTATTACAACTAACGCAATGTGGTATGCTGCCAAATCGCCTGCAGCTGTGTTTAGAACGCGATATGTGGGATTACCACGGTGTCCGTAACCTCATTGCCACAGAGCCGACTGAGGGACCTGGTCAATAGAAAAACAAATTCCATGTGCACATGGATTTGAACACATGACCATGGGCCGGTACAGCAGCATGCTAGTTACTGCGCCACGGCGGCCGCCTTGTCCTCTAGCATGTTCAATAACTGAAGTTTGGTCCTCTAATCATGACAATGCTAAGATATCCTTGTTTGAATGATGCTCTGCATCTCATCCCATCTTATCTGTTCTCTCCAATTCCTTCAATTATTTGTTCATTTAATCTCTTTTTATGTCCAGCTTATTATTTGCATTCTGGGATAGCATTACAACTCAAAGGCTGAATGTTCTTTTCATCTTCATCCAGTTTGCCACAGCAGCTTAATGAATTATTTAATAAGACGTGTCTGGTGAGCTTCAAGGCGGTGTTGGTGTGTTTAGCGTGAGCCAGGCTGCCTTGTGTGCAGAAACCAAACACCGCCAAGCCTGATAAAGTGGGAGCACAAACGCACTCCCGTTTACTCACACACTCACATACACTAGCCCTACTCACATACAAACGCTGTCAAGCCTTGTATAGTAGGGGCTCATGCATTCACACACACACACACACACACTCATATACACTCGCCCTACTCTCACACAAATGCCGTCAATCCTTGTATAGTGTGAGCTCACACATTCACACACACTCTCACAAGATAGCCACACACACACACACACACACACACACACACGTCCACACATAAGATCACACACTAGTATTTTCACATTCAAATATAAAAAAAACAAAACACACACACACATTCAAACTTTCTCGCTTGCATACACTTGTACATATATGAAACAGAAGGAAATTAGCAGTAAATGGAAGACAGTTTTATCTACTATGGTGCAAAAAGGAGAAGCGCAACGCTGACCACGTCCAGGCCACAGAATAGAAGAAGAATTTAAAAAAAAATTAAGAGAGAAAGAGCACCTTATACAGTCCCCTCGGTTAACAAGAAAAGAAATGAGAAATAGACAAGAAGATTCTCAGGATCTGGGCTGACAGGGAATTATAATAATTTTCCTAATTCCAAACATAGAATTACCCTATAGTTTGTTCCAGTCATAATTGTTGCATAGAGTCTACCAATTAAACAACAATGTAAGGATAATTAACATGTCCTTTTATTAGTTAATTTTTAACATAAATGTCGGTGACCAAGCGAACCATAGTTGGGCATAAATGTACGCGACAGAAAAACGCCAGGATAGCCAATGGCATATAAACTCTGGCTATCTCTGAAATAGACATATACAAAATGATAAGTGCCATTCTGATCACTATTATAATATGATGCTTCAACGGGACAACAGCAACATCGATAAGCTAATACACTACTTAACATGACAGGCTGATACCAACAGTGGGGGGATATGCCTCACACAAAGTATAAACAACACTGTGACACATGTGACAATCAGGTGACAATTAGATAACTATATGCACGTTAGGCACTGATTGAGTCTTCTCACAACAGACAAACACTTGTGTACAGATGGTAAAACAGACATAAACAACAGCTCTGATTGGATTCCTCACATCAGACATATACTGTTTGCACCGGTAACAATCTTTCGACATGCAATCATCATCATAGCTACATTTATCTCGAGAACATAACAATAATTGTTCTTCTCATGTACGTCATCGATGACGTGTTCAACTTTCCCTGATGCACTTTGCTTCCTCACTAACCGGTTTCAGATACTCATGTCCCCGAATGCTTCCTGAGTGAAATCAGAATTGAAGTACACTAATATATCACCCCGTCATCTCAGTTACATTGTGATCACTGTTCTGGTGCACAATATGTCCAGGATCAACCCTAATTCATCACCCTAATAACCAATACTTCCCTTTTTCCTATCTGCTGTCACCCACAATATCAAAAATTTCTTTCTGTCAGACATTGGGGTATTCTAACCCATTACAGTTGAGGTACAGTTCCTTTCTTCTCACCATGGTTCCTTACACATATCTATTACTTTCACAGTTCCTCTTGCTACACTCTGCACTCTGTACACCAACAAATCACTATAGATTTGACATTACTGTGTCATAAGAAACCATTTAACACATAAAATATAATATAACATACTCGATGTGTCCCACATTCCCTGGCAACCTTTACTTCTTCACTCACTAAACCCAGTAACAGATACCTATATCTCTGAGTGCTTCCTCGGTAAAGCCACAATTGAAATATATCAAAATATCCTTCGCAGTCATTGTAATCACCAACATCACCATGTGATATCCATGAGACAAAGCCCACAAATGGAACATTCAATATAACATCTATATCACTTCATCTCTGCGGATGGTCGTGAATAATCACCATCATCATCATGATCATCATCATGCGATACTCATGCAACATTCATTTTTTTTATAGGGATATCTAATACAAGCACACCACATGAATCTAATCATAATATCCGCAACTGTAACAGTAGGACTCTTCAACGATGGATCATCCAACCCACATTGAGCCCTTGTGGCCATAACTAAATCACACACCATTACTATTCCTGGCATCAACGCACAAATTACATCCCTGTAACAAGTCGTGAATGACCACTGAGTCTTCTACATTACTGCGCTGATTTTGGGGGATGAGTGGTCTCGAGATATGGTGTCCGCCTCAAGTGCTGGCGGTCCGGGGTTCAAGCCCCGGAAGGGGGGCGGGGGCGGATTTTTTTTCACGTGGACTTCTAGTAACAACATTTCCCCTGGTCTCTGGGTAGTGAGATCGGACTCCCGTGTGTATTGTTGCCCGTGTAAAAAAAAAAAAATCCCTTGGCAGTTGGAAATCGAAAAAGAGTAGCCTAACGGCGCTGCACGGGCAACATTTCGAGTTAAAATCTTCCCAAAGTATTTCAGGATCCTTGCCGGTGCTACGGAGTTCGTGCACGGAGCTGAGATTCTCCAGACTCAGACTTGAGTTAGGAGTAGAACGGAGCACTTATGGGTTACACCCATGTGACGTGATGATGATCTGTCGACGAAACTGACATTACTAAACTAAACTGCGCTGACTGTAAAGCTATCAACGTCGCATTGTATAAACACCTAATTTAGCTCATTCTAGGCAAACACAGCTGGTTCCTGATTACTACATTAGATCACCAACTACCTTTTTACATGTGGTTGTTGTTAATGTCGTGACATATCAATCTCCGGCCACTTCTACATCTTCCCTTTGCGGTCTGCTGTTGTCTGGTGGAATCAATCAATCAACGCATTCAGTGACTTGCGCGCGCAATCTGAGGCGTCATCAGCCGGCTGGCACCTTCCCGACATAAGAGCTCCATTCCCAAGTTTGCTTTCTGCTAAATAATTGTTGTAGGATCCTCCGAAATTAAGAAGGAAATTATGAACAAATAAGGTTGGGAGTACGACAGGGATGTGTCTTGTCACCGGATCTCTTCTCCCTCTATAGCGAAGTAATAATGAGAGAGATCAAAGAGAAGCCTGGAATAATGTTCATAGGTTATAATATAAACAATATACGGTATGCAGATGACACCGTATTGTGGCGGATAATGCAAAAAGATCTAAAACAATTATTGGATATTGTAGTAAGAGAGAGTGCAAAGAAAGACCTCTCCTTGAATATCAAGAAAACAGTAACAATGGTGATATCAAAGAAAAAGGTGACACCCAAATGTGAAATAGAGATAGAAGGGACAATTCTTCACTAAGTGGATAGTTTTTAATATCTAAGGGCATTTATAACATCAGATGGAAGATGCATAACAGAGATTAAGAGCAGAATAGGGCAAGCAAAGGCTGCATTTCAAATAATGAAGAATATCTTATGCAATAAGTCACTATCATTGAATGTAAGAAAGAGAGCGCTGAAGTGCTATATAGAACATGTTTTGCTGTATGACTGTGAATCTTTGAAAATAAATGATCAAATTAGGAAGAGATTGGAAGCGACAGAAATGTGGTTCCTGAGACGAATGTTGCAAATTCCTTGGACTGCCAAAGTAACTAACAACCACTGCCTGAAAGAGGCTAATATAACTAGAACTATACAACAATAAGACAGAGAGGTATTGGAGAACATCGTGTTAACTGGAAAGGTCAAGGGGAAGAGAGGCAGAGGCAGACCAAGAGACATGATGCTGGATGCATTGCGACGGTGACATGGATGAATATCCACAGGGGAAGCTCTGTGCAGCGTCATGAACGCCTACGCCCAGCGGCATGGTACTAGATGCCGATGATGATGATGATGATGAGGATGCGTGTCAGCAACCTAGCTTTAACAGGCACACGTGGATTCTTCTTTTGCACCACACGAATGATAACTCGTACGTCGTACAAAAGGATATAAATTTATTCTGGAATAGTTACACAATAGCTCCGAGAGCTGATAACCACATGGATCATATACATCATGTCAATATTACGTTATGACGTTATCTATGGTAATATCTACTGTATTAATCTAAGCCTAAGTCACCACTATTTCTACTGTCCTATAAACAACACAGTATTCAGAGCGAATACTACGATCTGTCTCCTACGCTGTCGTGTCCCCGTCTGCTTGACTTTCGTGGCGTGTCCAGCCACGAGCCGGTGACCCTTCGTGCGTCAGCAGGTTGCGTGCTCGTTATTCCGGCACGCGTTTAGTGGCTTGTTAATAGGTTACTCTTCTAGAGTTACCACTATTAATGGATACTCCCCGTGGTAATGGTTTCCTCACTCTATTCTGGGTAACTCCTGATCATGTCCTACCGTGTCCCCTTTTATGACACGTGTGTGTCCAGTCGGAGAACTGTTCACAGTTCTCCCTACTGCTTCTGTCCCTCCTATTCCCTATTTCCTAGATAGGGATGTTATCTCTATCCTGTCTTAGTCCTATTCCTTAGTTCTAGTCCTCTCTTCTCTATCTGCCTACATGAAGCACTTTGATAGGCTCTCCCTCCGTCTGTGTTACGTTACAAGCTTTTAGCTTATGGGTGTAACGCAAATGGTTATCTAAAAATAAATTAGGCCTGTCTAATTTTGTGAAAGGCTGCATGAGCTTGCTAACTATGTTCTGGGTATAGCACAAGACCTCTACTTTCCAATGTCACACTGTTGTATCACTTCACTTGGCTATTGATTATCACACCACACTAGTACAGTTGGCTAGAGCCCTCGCTCATTCTAACATTATACTTCTTGGGAGTTGTGTGACCCGAAGCCGTTGTCTTTATAGACCTGCTCCTCCAATTGTCAATTTAACTGACAACCCAAACAAATTGTCCATATTATGGGTACAATACATGAATTATATTCATGCGCCCATATAATATTTACTCCAATTTGTATACATGCTTTGTGCGCTAATGTTCACCTATCTAGCTTCCGCTCGTGAAGAAATCTTTCAGTGTTAAACTAGGGTTTTGAAAGTCTGTAGTGTCCCCTGTTCAGAGTAGTTATGCCCCTTTGTAAGTAATGATGTCTGCATCTTTATCTGTTAGTTTTCCTGATTGGTTGCGTGTTTGTATTTACTAATGTCAGAGTCTAGGTAGTGCAGTGATGCAGTGACATCGTTACGCCCGCCAGGCGACTTAGTCCCCAGCAGGGATGCCGTAACTTCGTTACGCCGCCAGGCGAGTAGTAGTTACCTGCCTGCGAGGTTGCTAGCTGACGAGACGGCCAGCGGTCAGGCAAGGACGACGCAAGACGCACGCATGCCTCGTGAAGCCACTTCAGGTGGGAGGCAAGTTGCGAGCTATAGGCAGACAGCTCTGGGACGTGGACTCGACTGGACGCATGATGAGAGAAAGGCGTTGTGTGGTTTCTGTGCCTGAAAGTCGAGTGTCTGGACATCTTGAGAGATAGACTGTGAGCTGTATTGTGTATGTAAGTGTATTGAAGTGTAAAGTATATCTTGTAGTGATCATCGTATTGTATATGATCTGTAAATAAATCCATTGAACGTTGTGTCGTTGAGTCTTAAGTCAAATCACGTTGTACTTGTACTGTCTCACATGTATTAGGTTTAGCGAGCCAAGTTTAAGACCCTGACATGTGTGGACGTGGTGGCATTCGTCCGGCTTTGAAATGAACGTGTTTATGTAATTAACAGTTAAAACTAGAGTTTGTGAACTTAGAATTTTTGTCAAACTTTATAGTACATGTAAATGTGATTGTTGAAGGCTCATTTTGATATATTACTACATTGTTTAAACATGGAGACTAGTTGTAAACGTACAGTGCATACATATTGTTTGATCTTGTAAACGTGTAAAACATTTGTGATTGTTGAACTTGTCACCGTTTTGACCTTGTCGACATTGTGATCTTGTCGCCATTGTGACCGTGTCGCCATCTTGTAAACTTGATGTCTATATCCTTACTGAATGTCATCTTGATGTAAGTGATGTGTCATCAATGTTGTAGAGTGATGAGATATATGTAGATTGTCTTTGTGAATTGAGTTGTGGAAAGCAGAAAGTTCTGGGAAAGAAAGTGACTTGTGTTTTGGAAAAAAAAAATTGTTGACTGACAAAATTACGACCTACAATTACACTCAACGCCATACAAACCTAATCAATACTTAGTGACAAGCAGGAACACCACATCAAATAGACGCTAATTTATTTCCTCCAAAAACAAAGCAGGTTTTCCGTACCATCTGAAACCTTGCCCGTAGAGGTCATTTGTGTTTTCGAAGTAGCGACCCTACAGTTCCTAGGCCGATTTCCAACCGTTCTTCACCGCATCCAGGGCACTTGAGTATATTTTTCTTTTCATATACTTTGGGATGCAAATTTAGGCACGTATTGTCAATAGAACACAATTGTAAATTGTTTACTTTACTAACCACTTATAACAAATTGTGTGGCTGGTATTTCATTTGCATTTTCCATCATGTCGTCATTAAATGATTTCATCGATATGGGGTTAAAATTACAGTTGACAGGTGATGAGTTAACAAAGTGGAGTGAGAAGAAATACTCTGAATATCTACTAGTACAGGAGAAAGCTAATGAACGCGAAGAAAGAGCAGCTGAAAGAGCATTAAAACAGGCAGAGACTGAAAGATCTGCCAAGCAAGCCGAATTAGAAACAGAATTAAAGAAAGCAGAAATAGCAGCTCAAGGTAAGAGAGAAGAACTGGATGTACAGTTAAAGATGAAACAACTTGATACTGAGACTGCCATTAACAAAGAGTCTAAGAAATCTGAGAGACTGGAGAAAGAAAACAAGTACAAGAAATATCAAGGTATTGTACGTAATTATACCTCGGGTGACTGCATCGCAGCCTTTACCCAAAATTTTGAGACTTTAATGGAACATTACCAGGTTCCACTGTCTGAATGGAATATTGTTTATATGAGGAGTTTATCAGGGGAGCCTCTTAAAGTCATTGAGACCATCCCCAAAGACCTCAGAAAAGATTACCATTATCTGAAAGCAAAGATTATGGCACATTTTATGTTAGATGAGGCAGGTTACAGAGAACAATTCAGCAAGTTGAGCCCAAAACCGACTCAAACGTTCTCTGATTACCTCTGCTTAGTCCGAGATATATTTACCAAATGGACTTCAGCAGCTAAAATTGGCAAGAACTATCAAAGATTAGAAGATCTGATTATCAGAGACAAAATCATTTCATCCATTCCATCAGCGTTTTCAAAATTTTTGCAGGAGAATGAATGCACTAGTGTAGATGAGATTGAGAGACGTGGTTCGGCTTATTACACAGCCAACAAACATTGTTTTGCCAGTGAAGCTACTGACATAAATTTTGTAGCATCGGCTAACTATGAGAAACCCTATAGTAAGCAGAAACCTCATAGGCCTACATCTGAGAAGTATAATCACTGTAATTATTGTAAACTTTCACACCATCAAGGTGAGATGTGCGACAAGAACCCCGCATATAATACTTATCTACAAAACATGGTAAACAGACAAGATAAGGAGCGTAGATCCTTCAGAAATTTGCGTAAATGTTTCCTCTGTAAGGCGAACGGACACTATCGCCATGATTGTAAAGGTAGGCAAATGACCAACAAAGCAAATGCCGCCTTGTTTGACAGTTCATCGTCAGATGAAGAACAATCAGAGAAACATCCTGTGAACTCAGCACAGGTTTTTGACATGTTTAACGCAAATAGATGTACTGTTTGTAACACCTTTTATGAAGATGGCATTTTAACATGCGGCCACTCCATTCCTATTGCCAATGAATAAGCTAATTTGCTAGTAGATTCCAAAGGCAGGATAAACATCCATCACGGATATGTGAATGGCAAGGCTGCTACAGTCCTTCGTGACACAGGGAGTTCACTTATTGGTCTGAAGAGAACGTTCATAACGCCTACAGACTATACAGGCAGGCACGTAACATGCAGAACATTCTCAGGCAATATTGAAAAGTACCCACTAGCATGGGCATATATTGAAACACCTTTCCTCACTGGGAAAGTAAAGTGCGCTGCATTAACAAACCCGGTGTGTGATATTATAATTGGAAATTTACCAGAGGTGAATGATAAACCTCATGACATAACATCTCTGTGTATTGATGATAGCATAACATCAACATCAAATGTCATCATTGATAATGTTACACCACCTAATGAATGTATGGTAGCTAATGTAGCACTAAGATCTCATGACATCATTGATAACATTGTTTCATCACCATCTGATATCATTGAATGTGTGAACGCAGTAACCAGATCTACTGCTAGAGTGCAAGATGAAAGTAATCAAACTGAGGCTATACAAATGATTAGCCCAGTATCACTACCTACTAACACCATGAAGGAAACGTTTGTAACAGCTCAAAAGGCTGATCCTTCATTGTCAAAATATTTTAATCTGATCGACCAAAAGCCAAAGGTAACCAAGAATGCAAAATGGCATTTTGCTATGAAAAATGATATCCTCACTAGGTATTATACCAGAGGTGACAACACAACAGAGCAAACTGTTTTGCCAATTAATTATCGTAAGCAAGCCTTACATCTTGCCCATGATATACCTCTTGCAGGACATATGGCATATGCTAAGACCAGATCAAGATTATTGACACAGTTTTATTGGCCCAAATTTTGCAATGACATTAAACTATATTGCAGAAGTTGTGACATCTGCCAGAAACTGGTAAAAAAAGGTAAACACCCACAGGCAAAGTTACAAGTTACTGACTTAGCCAGTCGACCTTTTGAGAAATTATCTGTCGACATAGTGGGCCCTCTCAATCATACAACAACTAGAGGGAATAAATATATTCTAACTGTCATTGATCAATGTAGCCGCTGGCTGGAAGCGATTCCGCTAAAGAACATAACTGCCAATGATATAATGGGAGTTTTCTTCCATATATTTTCTCGTATAGGATTTCCAGACACTATCCAATCAGATAGGGGCACTCAGTTTATCGCCGCATCTACCCAAGCTTTCACCAAAATGTTGGGAGTGAAGCAATGTTTCAATTCCCCGTACCATCCGCACTCCAGTGGAATTATAGAAAAATTTAACGGCGATTTAAAGCACATGCTTGCAAAAGTCACGCAAGAGCACCCCAATAACTGGGATATATATCTACCAGCTATTCTTTTTGCTTATCGCGAGGTACCACATTCTAGTACCGGTTTCTCTCCTTTTGAACTTATCTATGGTGCCAAACCACGTGGCCCATTAACTATTTATCATCAAATGTTAACTGACTCCACTCCAGTACTTAAACCCATATCATCATACGTATACGTTACATCATTGCGTGAAAGAATCATCAAATCTTGTATAATTACAAAGAATGCACTAAAATTATCTGGTGCTACTTATAGACAATATGCTGACAAAGGTAACAGGACAATAACATTGACACCTGGACAGGACGTTCTTCTTCTATTACCTAGTGACAGACACTTATTGACTGATTCTTGGCAGGGACCTTTTAAAGTGACGAGACAGATTTCACCTGTAGACTACGAGATCCAAATAAAAGACAAACACAAAATATTCCACATAAATATGCTAAGACCATATCACAACAGAGACAACGAACAAGACGATACAGCTTGTACAGTGATAATAGATCATGAAGATGACGAGGCTAGTGACGAAATTCCAACACCTGCATTAGACACGACAGACTGCTTGAAGGAGATTAAAATCAACCCAAAGTTAACTCAAGCAGAAACAGACAGTTGCAAACAGCTAATACAACAGTACAACACCATCTTCTCTAACAACCCAGGACAAACAGAATTAGTACAGCATCACATCACACTCACGTCAAACACACCCATAAAATGCAGACCATACACCATTCCATTACATTACAAAGAACACTTACATTAGGAAATCATCAACTTAGAGAAAAACAACATCATAAGACGATCCCAATCAGACTTCTCAGCTCCAATGGTCATAGTACGCAAAAAGGACAACACAATAAGACTATGTGTCGACTATAGAAAGCTAAACAAAATAACTCTTCTAGATTTGGAGCCAATGGCAAACTCTGACGATCTACTGACAGAACTGACAGACGCTAGGTTCTTTACGAAGGTAGACATGACTAAAGGATATTGGCAAATAGCAGTAGACGAACAGAGCAGACATCTGACAGCTTTTGCCACACCTTGGGGACTGTACGAATGGTGCAAACTTCCATTTGGGCTTGTCAATGCCCCAGCAACATTCGTACGCATGACTCGACTTTTACTGGTAGACATTCCTAATATAATTTGCTATATTGACGACATCTGTGTTCACACAGAGACGATGACAGACCACATAAAGACATTAGAACAGACATTTGAACGCATTAGACAGCACGGACTGACGGTAAAGCCTGCAAAAGTAGACATAGCCTACCAGGAAATATCCTTCTTGGGGTACAAAATATCCAATGGCTTTGTCACGACAGACGATAACATTGTGTCCAAGATACTAAAACTCTCACTTCCGACTACGAAAAAACAAGTCAGAAGTTTGTTGGGATTTATAAATTATTACAGACAGTTCATCCCTGATTTTTCTGAACTGACTGAAGTATTTACTTACTTACTAACAAAAGATAAACCGGAGAAAATTGTAAGCAATGAATGCAGAAGACAAACAGAATTAGTACAGCATCACATCACACTCACGTCAAACACACCCATAAAATGCAGACCATACACCATTCCATTACATTACAAAGAACACTTACATTAGGAAATCATCAACTTAGAGAAAAACAACATCATAAGACGATCCCAATCAGACTTCTCATCTCCAATGGTCATAGTACGCAAAAAGGACAACACAATAAGATTATGTGTCGACTATAGAAAGCTAAACAAAATAACTCTTCTAGATTTGGAGCCAATGGCAAACTCTGACGATCTACTGACAGAACTGACAACGCTAGGTTCTTTACGAAGGTAGACATGACTAAAGGATATTGGCAAATAGCAGTAGACGAACAGAGCAGACATCTGACAGCTTTTGCCACACCTTGGGGACTGTACGAATGGTGCAAACTTCCATTTGGGCTTGTCAATGCCCCAGCAACATTCGTACGCATGACTCGACTTTTACTGGTAGACATTCCTAATATAATTTGCTATATTGACGACATCTGTGTTCACACAGAGACGATGACAGACCACATAAAGACATTAGAACAGACATTTGAACGCATTAGACAGCACGGCCTGACGGTAAAGCCTGCAAAAGTAGACATAGCCTACCAGGAAATATCCTTCTTGGGGTACAAAATATCCAATGGCTTTGTCACGACAGACGATAACATTGTGTCCAAGATACTAAAACTCTCACTTCCGACTACGAAAAAACAAGTCAGAAGTTTGTTGGGACTTATAAATTATTACAGACAGTTCATCCCTGATTTTTCTGAACTGACTGAAGTATTTACTAACTTACTAACAAAAGATAAACCGGAGAAAATTGTAAGCAATGAATGCCTAAAATTTGCATTCCAAAAAGTATTAGCGTGTTTTTCTGATAATAGCTTAAATAATCTCATCCTGAAATTGCCCAATCTTCATTTACCTTTCAGATTGCGTACAGACGCGAGCTCCGTGGCGATTGGAGCAGTCTTGTTGCAAGAGCACAATAACATACTTCACCCTGTGTACTTCGTATCCAGGAAACTGAAACCCAGAGAACGGGCTTGGTCAATACCTCAGTTGGAAGCCCTAGCTTTAGTGATGGGTATAACAAAATTGTCCAGATTCCTTCTAGGACGCCATTTCATTGTGGAGTCTGACAGCAGCCCGTTGCGATTTATAAATTCAGGTGTACCTTCAAACCAGATGGTAGCGTGCTGGTCTCTTAAGCTCCAAGATTACAGCTTCGAGGTTCGACATATCCCAGGCAGAACCAACAACATAGCAGATCTTTTGTCCCGTTGTCCGACCGACCCAGTAAGCACCAATGTCTGAGTGCAGCGTAAAATACGCTCAGACCAACACAGCCATCCATCAGTGAATATTTTTTTTCCATTCACAAAAAGCTGTGTAAAGTCTACTATGTGATGTGATAGGGGTTACTCCCAATATATATAGTGTTCTTATTTTACTAAGTAATGTAGTGATTGTCGTCTATAATTGTGTAGTGTGTGGTAGAATGCGAACTTTATTAATTGTATATAGTACAAAACAAGAACAGTGCCACATTCGCTCAAAACTTACCGTAAGCGAACTATCCAATTTGATAGTGGTATCTCCGCGTTTGGAACTTTCCAGTGATATTTTAACTCCGTGTGCGAAAGTGTGACCTAAACATTGAAGCTACACCACTGCAGTCAATCGAAATCCAGAAGGTTTTACAGTGAAACATCCAACACATTAACTATTAGAACATTGTACATTCCGTGACTACATCAGACCGGAACAAGTGTGTTCTACAAGTTTCAACATCAGCTGTTTAGCGTTCGTGTGTACTTCCGGATTAGTTAGAAATTTAGAGCAAAATTAGCAGACGCCAAACAAAAGTTTAAAAAGCTATGACGATTCTAAAATCTTTAGGAATCAACAAATTGAAATACACGAATTGTGTGTTTATATATTTATGTAGTGTAATCTTAGAATCATATCTTGATTAATGTATTCATACTACCGACTTTTTCTCGTTAGTATGAAGAAAGATCAAGCGATGACGCTAAGAAATAGAATATATATTGTAAAATATTATATTTCATAAATTTTGAAGTTATTCCCCTTTCATTTAATGGTTATTACATCATTACACAAAGGGCCATAAATTGAAATGTATACTGTAATGTGTTGTATATAAATAGCCATGTTGTTGCCAGATTGTTAACACACCAGGAAGCCATCTACTGGGCATGGTAGAGTGTTACCGACATTGCAGACCAACACAAGAGCTCCTGGCCAAATGAGGTCAGGGTTTGAGCGTTTAATGCGACTTATGTAAAAGCCGTGTTTCGGTCTAGATAGATGGTTTTTGGTTCAAGAACCATATTATTACGTTTTTTTTGGAGGCTGCGAGGTAGATGCGTGAAGCTGGTACTACCGATCTGACTGGGTCAATAATGCAATTGAGGTAATCAGCCATCGAGAGGATGAAACCTGACAGGTGTTAAAGGTTGAACACCACATGTCGTTGAATACAACTTCCATTTCTTATATGTTTCTATGGCAGATGTGTATTTCTATGTATGCTGATACCAATGTATATAACAACAGAAGGGTTGACTCTGACAAGGTTAAAATATTAACCCAGTTTGTACATATATTATACATGAAAGATGACATCTTTCATGAAGTTGCCGAGGGAGCATGTCAGAGTCTAGGTAGTGCAGTGATGCAGTGACATCGTTACGCCCGCCAGGCGACTTAGTCCCCAGCAGGGATGCCGTAACTTCGTTACGCCGCCAGGCGAGTAGTAGTTACCTGCCTGCGAGGTTGCTAGCTGACGAGACGGCTAGCGGTCAGGCAAGGACGACGCAAGACGCACGCATGCCTCGTGAAGCCACTTGAGGTGGGGAGGCAAGTTGCGAGCTATAGGCAGACAGCTCTGGGACGTGGACTCGACTGGACGCATGATGAGAGAAAGGCGTTGTGTGGTTTCTGTGCCTGAAAGTCGAGTGTCTGGACATCTTGAGAGATAGACTGTGAGCTGTATTGTGTATGTAAGTGTATTGAAGTGTAAAGTATATCTTGTGGTGATCATCGTATTGTATATGATCTGTAAATAAATCCATTGAACGTTGTGTCGTTGAGTCTTAAGTCAAATCACGTTGTACTTGTACTGTCTCACATGTGTTAGGTTAGCGAGCCAAGTTTAAGACCCTGACAACTAATATGTGCTTAAATTACCAACATGTGTGTATGTCTATAATTTACATGTATGTTATCTTTCAAGCGTCATAAAACGGTTTATTGTAGTCACAAACGAGTGTGTAAGGCTGATTTATGACTACTTGGCCGGTTTAGAAAGCTTAAAATATGTTTCATATCTCTATAATGTAAGTATGGCAACAACACGGATAAAAAACGAACAACACATTGTGTTACACAAATTGATACGGACGAATTACAAAAACTCGTGTTGTGCGGCAAACAATCCGCAAAATGTCTCATTCATCTGTATTTATTTCATTCACTCATTCACTTTTACACTTCTTTCATTCACGCTTTCATTCCACACTGGTTTAAAAAGGCGTTATGTCATTAAAATACTGTTGTACAAAAGAAAATGAATGAAAAATATATTTACAATAAATGGTTGGCTTAATTTCCCGAGTTTTAGAGCCAAATGACTGTGCCGTATTTCTGCACCGGTCATTGCTGTACAAATACTTACATGATTGTGAGGATCGTTTATAACCAATCATGAGAGTAATGATTACTATACTTAATCTAATCTACGTTGGTGTGCTGTGCTATGCTAACAAAGGGAAATAATCTAACTAAATGAATAAAATGGGGTGAAATGTGTTAGTTACCTTAATGTGTGTTTCTAAATATGATAGTATAAATTCTAAATGAGGGTATCAATTTTAAGTAATGTTTCATTTAACTAAACTATATGAAAATGTGTTTAAATGATGATGGATTAAAGCTGTGTTTACTAAGTTCAAGAGTACGATCTAATGATTTGACATATATGAATTTCTAACTTAGTGTAGATGAAGTTTAGACCTTAAATGTTACTAATTTCGTATTTACAAAATAATTATGGGGATGGTTTTGTAAATTCTATTGCAACTAAGAAAGTTATGATATTACATAAAAACATGTTATGATACATATCACATATATTTCTAACTATACATTAACTACATTAATGACTTCCAGGTGTGTTGTTGGAGTCGCGTTCTCTGTTAAATCTCGTTGAAATAGAGTCATATAGCCAATGTCTGATATATACGCTCTCGTCCTGGGTAAAGTTTGAATACAGTCCTACTCACGGGTTACATATAGAATATGATGATGGCGTAGACATCTCCTAACGTGTCTGTCCTTTCTCACTCGTAATGACACAGTTCATTCTAGTCAATTTAAGGCGATCCACAATTCTAAGAGCACTAAAGTGTCTATAATTCAACATTCTGGACACAGATTACTTAAAGTGTCAATGAATGAGGTGCTGTAGAATCGCTCCTCTCTGGTACATCAGGTATCTCAATCTGAGAAGGTCTGCTGAACGTGTCTGCCAGTAAGCTCATCTTTCCTTTTTTATGTTTAATAGTGAACGAGTAGTTCTGGAGAATCAAAGACCACCTATAGATCCTATTATTTTTGTGGACTCCAGACTCCATAACTGTAAGAGGAGAATTATCAGTTTCGATGACAAAATGAGTGCCCGCTAAGAATCGGTGAAGTTTACGGACACAATAGATGACGCTTAAAGCTTCTAATTCAGAGACTCCATACCTCGACTCAGCAGGTGTAATTTTCCGGCTTACATAAATGATTGGGTGGAAGATTTCCTCATGGAACTGGCCTAGTACGCCGGCAATGGATATAGCGCTTGCGTCTGTACGAAGAAAATACGTAAGGCTAGGATTATGTAAGCGCAATATTGGTACAACGCTAAACATTTGTTTTAATTTTGATAATGCATCAATTAAATCTGCATCTTTTACATTCAGTTTTACAGATGATTTCAATACATTCGAAAAGACGCTGGTAATCTCAGCTAAATTAGGTATTAACTTGTTGTAATAGTTCACCAGACCAAGTAAGCTTCTAACTTGCTTCTTGGTCGTTGGCATTGTTAGATTAAAAATTTTAGTTACAATTTTATTATCTGTTTTAATTTGGCCCCTTGTGATGGTATGGCCAAGGAAGTCAATTTCTTCCAGACCCAACTCAACTTTTGTTGGTTTCACAATAAGACCTAATAGTCTCAATCTATCGAAGACATGTCGCAGTTTCTGTAGATGTGTTGTCCAGTCTGCCGTATGAACACATATATCGTCAATATACGTCTCCGTATTCGTTACTCCATGAAGAAGATCCCTAGTGAGTCGAACAAAAGTGGCTGGAGCATTACGAAGGCCAAAAGGAAGGAATCGCCACTCATACAGTCCTAAAGGTGTTGAGAATGCCGTCAGATGAATACAAAGTCTGTGCATTGGGACTTGCCAATATCCCTTCGTTAGGTCGAGTTTAGAAAAGATCCTAGAAGTTGACATGTTGAGAATCAGGTCTTCGCAAGATGGAATTGGCTCTGCGTCTACCTTGGTGACATTATTTAATTTCCTATAATCGACACAGAGGCGAATCGTTGAGTCCTTTTTCTTGACCAAGACAATAAGAAAAGAATATTCTGACTGCGATTTTTTGATTATTCCACTCGACTCAAGACTAAGGATTTCCTTGTCGAGTTTTTCCCTGTAACTTAGAGGGATGGAATAAGGTCGGCATTTGATAGGGGTGTGATCAGATAGAATAATGGAGTGTTCGATCCTGTCAGTCCTACCTGGAATGTCGGAAAAAATGTCTCTGTATTCTGTTACTAATGCTATTATCTGTCGTCTTTGCTCGTATGAGAGTCTTGGTTCTATCCGTATGCTATCAATTGTCGTAGTCATGTCTACTGTCGGAACTGGTAGTTCCATGTCGTCGTCCTCTATCTGATTCAGTACCGTGGTGGTACTAAGTGCGTGTTCTGTTTGCTGACTACGTGTATCTGCGATGTCGTCGTCTTCTATCACACTAACTAGTGTAGTTGCGTTGTGTACGTCTGTAGTCTGGTTGCTTGGTGTAGATGCATTCTGTTCGTCTGTCATCTGTTCTTCTTGTCGTGAAAAGTAAGGCTTCAGTATGTTGATATGAAATATCTTTAATTTTTGGTTTATCGATATTTCATAATCGACATCTGATATCTTTCGTACCACTTTGAATGGCCCTTGCCATGAAGTTAACAATAAGTTACGTTTATCTGGTAATAGAAGTAGCACCTCCTGTTCAGGTTCGATGTATATGGTTTTGGCACCCTTGTTGGCATAATGGCGGTAGATCTGTCCTTTTCTCTCCAAAGATGATTTGCTATTACACACGCCTTCATAATTGTGTCGCGTGTTTCTGTTACCATCTCGTAAGGTGTTACAGGGGTTGGACTATCTGATGTATTCGTGATTAACTGATGGTAAATAGTTAGGGGTCCACGTGGGTTAGCCCCATAAACTAATTCGAATGGAGAGAAACCCGTACTTGAGTGCGGAATTTCTCGATAGGCGAACAGCACTGTTGGTAACAGTGTATCCCAATCAGATGGGTTCTCCGCTGTCACCTTAGCCAGCATGTGTTTCAGGTCCCTGTTAATCTTTTCTATGATTCCATTGCTGGCAGGAGGGTAGGCGGTCGTGAAATGTTGCTTAATCCCTAGCATTTTTGTAAGGGCTTGCGTATTAGCCGATATGAACTGAGTTCCACAATCCGATAGAATGGTTCGAGGGAATCCGAATCGGGAAAACAGGTGCAAAAAGACTTTAACTACATCTTTGGAGGTAATATATTTTAGGGCTACCGCCTCAACCCATCTTGAACAGAGGTCCACCAGAGTTAATATAAATCGGTTTCCTTTGTTCGACACCTGATTTAGGGGTCCAACAATATCCACCGCTACAATTTCAAACGGTCTAGAGGCCAATGTTGACGGTTGGACCTCCGCTGTTACATGCTTTCCCTTTCTCACTAACTGTTGACAAATGGTACACGAACGACAAAAAGATTTGATATCATTAAAAAATTTTGGCCAGTAGAAATGCGCTAGAATTCTGGCTCTAGTTTTGTCATAAGCCAAATGTCCAGCAAACGGTGAGTCGTGTGCAATCTTTAACACTGTTTGTCGGTGTTTTAAAGGTAGCACCGTCTGCTGAATTTCATGGTTATTGGTGGTATAATATCGCATGAGAATTCCATTTTGGAGTTTGAAATACCATGAGTCATTTTTAGTTACTTTGGCCTTTTCCCCTAATAATTTCAGATAAGGTGAAATGGTTGGGTTGGCGCGTTGTGCCTCTATAAAATTTTGTCGGGTGGTATTATCAATTGTACCGCTAGGTGTTAAAAGTTGTAACATCTCCTCCTGCAGGTCATCTTGATGTCTCTGTGTCTCTGACCTGGTTACTGCATTAGCCGTGTTAGTTTCTATCCAGGCTAATATTTCATCAGCAGTGCAGTGTTTTAACCCTGGTAGGCAGCCTAGAATCAGGGCAGTACACGGGTTGTGTAAAATAGCGCACGTAAATGTGCCGGGAAAGGAACGGGGTGTTTATACGGGCTTTTGCTAGTGGGTATTTCTCAATATTACCCGAAAAGGTACGGCATTTCACAAAACCGCCCGTATAATCCTCTGGGTTGGCTAGTTCTTTCCTTAACCCGATTAAAGTACTCCCACTATCCAGTAAACATTGGCATGGATAATAATTGACCAGTGCATCGTGGAACATTAGATTGCCTCTGGAGGCTATAGCTGCGTTCGCATTCTCACTAGAGAATGGTACAATGTGCCCACATTTAAGTTTTCCGTCCGTATGGAACTGGTGACAAGTTTCACATCTCTCAAAGTTTAAAATATCTGTAACAGCAGCCACATCCTCACAGTCATTGAAAGGTAACACATTCTCATTCTCACACTCAGTTTCACTGCCACTATCGGAAGATGTGTCAATCAGTACAGAATTGCTGGCTTTCATTCTCTGACGACCCAAACATCTAGAGCTATAATGCCCGTACGAGGAACAAAAAAAAAATTTGACCGCACGCTTGTATGCACTTCTTTTGCTTTCCTGCTTTTTAATCATCATTTCGAGATGTGCAGGGTATGATGGGTTCTTGTCACACATAGAATAATGTTGGTGATTTAAAGGCAGTACATACATAGAGGTGGCTTTTGGTCTTGCCTATCTTTCTTCTGGTAAGATTTCTGATTGAAAGATTTTCTAGGCTGATTCTTGGCAAAAGTCGCAATTTCAGATTCATTTATGGATGATTTAAAAACGTCTCTGTTCCACGAGAAATAAGCCGAACCTCGTTTTTCCAATTGTTTCAGTGACTCAATGTCTGCTTGTTGCAGGAACTTAGCGAAGGGAGATGGAACGGTAGATATAACTTTGTCCATGATCATTAAGTCTTGTAGCTTATCAAAACTTTTCCCTATCTTCGCTGCCTTAAACCATTTACTGAAGACACTTTGAACGTTGGGCACATAATCGATGAACGTTTCGTTCGATTTTGGTTTAATTTGAGAATACTAGATCTGATATCCAGGAGCATCGAGTAAAAAATGCTGCATAATTCTATCATGTATATATTGGTAGTTAGTTCTTAAATCTGCTGGAATTGATTCAATTACTTTCAAGGGCTCACCAGAGAGGTTCTTCATATAGATCATCGCCCAATCTTCCAAAGGAACTTTTTGAAATTTAAGCTGGAACTCGATATTCTCGGTCCAGGCGGAGATGGAATCTCCTTGGCAGTAGGGCTTCACGATCCCTTTATGCTTAGTAAATTAGTTCTGCTCCTCCTGACTTTTTTGCTTAGTGGTAGCTATCTGAACATGCGAATCAATCTCCATTTCTTTCATTCTTAACTGTGTTTGTGAGTCTAATTCCATTTGTTTTTGTTTGGTTCTCATCTCATCTCATCTCATCATGTTCCTCTTGTACCTTGCGGTGTCGAGGTGAAGTATAAACTTCGTGAGAGTGCCCGGTTATGGGCTTCGTATATCGACATTCCCATGGATTCTGTTATTCCCTCAGTCCAACGTTTACGTGGTCGGCCTCTTCCTCTGTTTCCATCTGGTCTGTACATCATTGCTTGTTGTGGCATGCTGTTGACTGGTAGCCTACTTGCATGGCCAAACCATTTGACTTGCTGCTTTCTAATAAAATCTAGAGCAGCTTTAACCCCTACTTTAGTCCTGATTTCTTCATTTCTGATCTTATCTCTTCTTGATACGTTGAGTATTCTTCTCAGAAACCTCATTTCTGTTGTTGTGATTTTTCTTTTCTCTTTTTCTGTCATTGTCCAGGTTTGGCATTGGTAGCAGAGAGTTGGTAGGAAGATTGTGTTGTAAAGTGCTTTCTTAGTAGTTATTGATACATGTTTGTTCTTTAGTATTGGAGCCATTTGTCCAATGAGTTGATTTGCCTTATTGCACCTATTTTCGATCTCGTCTTCTGATCTGCCATTTGATGATATTATACTTCCTAGGTACTTGAAGCTCTTTACTTGTTTCAAGGGATGTTCGTTTAGGTGAATTGTTGCTGTTTGTTCTTCTTTAGTTATAGTCATTACCTCTGTTTTGCTTGTGCTAATTTTCATGTTATGTTCCCTACACATTTCGTTTAGACTATTCATGTGGTCTTGTAATTCAGCTTCTGATTTTGCTATTAGTGCTTGGTCGTCCGCAAACGGGAGTTCTCTAATGGTTAGATTTGCAGATGGTTCTTCTTCTGTGTTCTCGTCATGCGGTATTCTTGCTGTCTCTGCTTGGCTGGTTTCTTTACATATGTTGTCTATATATGTTATGAACAAGAGAGGGGACAGGACACAACCTTGTCGTACTCCAGATCTTATGGTGAAGGGTTCTGAGTGTTCTCCAGTTGCTCTCACTATGCATTCACTGTTGTTGTATAAACTTCTGCATAGGTTTGTTAGATGTGTACTCACTCCATATTGTTTAAGGATTTCCCACAGCTTGTTTCTATCTACCCTATCAAATGCCTTTTCTTGGTCGACAAAGGCTTTGTTTGGTTGCCTCCTGTAATTCTATCACTTCTTTTTGGTGTTGTCTTTCACGTGCTCGTTCATCTCTCTCAGCTGCAGCTTTTCTCTCTGTTTCTTCCTTATCACTCACTATCTTCCTATCTATGTATTCTTGTATTCCTTCTTAGCCCATTGTTCTAATTTATCCCCGCTATGGCCTAGTTCTTTCCCCGCCTGGATAAATTCCCCTAGTGTTGACATTGTATAAATTTAAGTTCACACACCAATGGTACTACAAACAACTTTACAATCAATAAGTATGAAAATTTACAGTATCGCACTGGAAAAACAAGATGCGTTCATTAATTGAGATCATCAAAACCTGTAAAGATACTCATCTGATTTTATGACAATTCGGCCACTTGGGATGTCACACCTCTCTCTCGTACACAAGATAGATCGGCTCGCTACTACGATCAATGTTCCTGTTCCGTAGAGCAGCAACAATTAATACATTGCATGTGTTACAAAATACAAGATAGCAAATAACTTAAGTCTCCCAATCTTTACGATATGAAAAACACAAATGTGATATGATTGATATGAATGATATTAATGATATGATTGAATGAATGAATCGTCAATGAATCGTCAAATGTTGGTCTATGTCGTCTTGTCTTCGCTTTCTGCTGTCGCTGACTGAGCTATATTTTCTGATCGTATTCTGCACACTAGCCTAATTTTCCCTGTACTGACTGTACTGTGTACTATTTCGTGGGAAAAAAAAATATAAGATCTTCAAAAATAATCATCAAGATAATGAAAATAATCAAAATAAGCAGAATAATCCCAACATAATTCTTGTGGGTATTCTTACCGAGTGAATCATAATCATGAAATACAAATACATAAAATAATGATCGCACTGCTCTTAAACGATGCTTTCAAAACATTTCAATGTGAGCGCGGTGCGTCATTTTCACAGGTCAATTTTCAGACCCCAATAATCGATAATAATAGCACAATCGTGGTTTGGGTAAATCACAATCTTACAAGTTCACACCAAATATAATCCTAATACTTATGTGGGTTGATGGTTCACAAATAATCCTGACACTTAAATATGGATTAAATATAATCTGCTATTTATGTGGGTTAATGGTTCAAAAATAATTGCTTGAACGTGGTTCAAGCCCCACCTTCTGACACCAAATATAATCCTATAAATTTATGTGGGTTAATGGTTCAAAAATAATCGATTGAACGTGGTTCAAGCCCCACCTTCTGACACCAAATATATTCCTGCCTGTCAGCAACCTAGCTTTGACAGGCACACGTGGATTCTTCTTTTGCACCACACGAATGATAACTCGTACGTCGTACAAAAGGATATAAATTTATTCTGGACTAGTTACACAATAGCTCCGAGAGCTGATAACCACATGGATCATATACATCATGACAATATTACGTTATGACGTTATCTATGGTAATATCTACTGAATTAATCTAAGCCTAAGTCACCACTATTTCTACTGTCCTATAAACAACACAGTATTCAGAGCGAATACTACGATCTGTCTCCTACGCTGTCGTGTCCCCGTCTGCTTGACTTTCGTGGCGTGTCCAGCCACGAGCCGGTGACCCTTCGTGCGTCAGCAGGTTTGCGTGCTCGGTATTCCGGCACGCGTTTAGTGGCTTGTTAATAGGTTACTCTTCTAGAGTTACCACTATTACTGGATACTCCCCGTGGTACTGGTTTCCCCACTCTAACCTGGGTAACTCCTGGTCATGCCCTACCGTGTCCCTTTTTATGACACGTGTGTGTCCATTCGGAGAACTGTTCACAGTTCTCCCTACTGCTTCTGTCCCTCCTATTCCCTATTTCCTAGATAGGGATGTTATCTCTATCCTGTCTTAGTCCTATTCCTTAGTTCTACTCCTCTCTTCTCTATCTGCCTACATTCGGCTCTTTGACAACGCGGATGATGACGATGATGATGATGATGATAATTATGGTTATGATGATGATGATGATGATGATGATGATGATGATGATGATGATGATGATGATGATGATGATGATGATGATGACGACGATGGGGATCCTCAGTTGCAATCCAAACCCAACCTCCTCTTTAGTTTCGTTTATTATTACAGCTATCTTTAGTTTAAGCTGAGAATCGGTACAAAAGCAGCCATATGTTAGATTTCACTAGAATGACCACCACTTGTCTGTACCCTACACACTCCGGGCGTTACTAACCCACACATCCAGCTTGCGAATATTGCGTGTTAAATCTAAATTATTTAAACTACTGGAGGTACATACCACTGTATGGATCCATAGTTTTCATCACATGACCGTTCTTGGAATGTTTTCCATCATAGATTTAGGCATTGGCGCCTCTTTCGAACCCTCAGTACTTCATCTCAGGCATAGATGCCTGTTAACATAAAAACGTTTTGGTGCAAGGGCCGATTTCATTGGCACCCTTTCTTTTAATATTGACGCCAGAATACTTTCGCAGCATTCACAGCGGGTAATTCTGGGTAATTCTTGAGGTGTTTTATCAGATCGTTCTCATCCTCTAGCATATACTTAAAGCAAAGTCATTCATATACACCCACAATCACAAGTTTTCCAACACACACACACACACACACACACACACACACACACACACACACACACACACACACACACACACACACACACATTCACACACACACACACACACAATGACGTCTTATGAGACGCATATATACTCACACACACACACTCAAACATTCACTTACACACCAATTACACGTTCAAATACACGATCACACACTCAAATCAATTGGGGAACCCTTTGAGTTCACTAAAACAGTTTGTAAATAGACACATGTAATGATGGCTCCCATAGAAGTATAAACAGGAAGTAGAGACTAGAGGACGCACTAGGCAAGATAAACATTGAAAGCTGTTGATACCGACAGGGATCATATGGAGGTGACAGGTTCGAATACCGGTCGGTAATGAAAGCTTTCAAAGTTTATGTTGTCTAGTGCGTCCTCTGGTCTCTTCTGACTTTTTATCTATTTCTATGGGCACCAAATAATACACATGTGTTTAGGTATGCACACACACTCATGCGCAAACACTTCAATACGATCACATTCATACCTGACACCACATTCATACATCCACATTTATAATCAAACATTTAAACGTTTTTCACGCGCACATTTCCATATATACTTAAACACACACACACACACACACACACACACAACACACACACACACACACACACACACACACACACACACACTGTACACACATTCACACATACTGACATACACTAGGAAACATTCAAGCATTAACTTACCCACACAGTCAAACATGCGTTGACACATGTTCATACACAATACACATACATACACACATATACAATACA
Organism: Cepaea nemoralis; assembly: GCA_014155875.1. NCBI lineage: Eukaryota > Metazoa > Mollusca > Gastropoda > Stylommatophora > Helicidae > Cepaea > Cepaea nemoralis. The sequence goes on from JACEFZ010007376.1 coordinate 642,902, forward strand.
CATACATAATACACATACACTCACACGTGTCACTACCTATCTACTGTATACAAGAGACCATAGCCACGATAGCATAGTTGTTATTTTGCTGGCCGACCACCCAATACCCTGGGTACATCTACAGTCATACTATATGTTTTAATGCCATTAAGGTTCCTGGCTCAACTAGACTTGTTGGTGGGTGGTGGGTTGGTTAGAGGGTTGGTTGGTAGGCTGGTTCCTATGTTGATAGGTTGGTTTGGTGTTTGGTTGGTTCGTTGGTTAGTTCACCGGTTAGTTGGTTGATTCAACGATTGTTTGGTTGAATGGTTAGTTGGTTGGCAGGTTTGTTTGTTGGCGGATTTATTGGTTGCTTGATTGGTTGCTTGCTTGATGGGTTGTTTGGTTGTGGATCATCTGGAGGACTTTTAGATGTCATTCTGATGTCCGGGGGATGAAGGTTCAGGAGGTGTAATCCCCGCCGCGAGCTGGCAGCTGTCGGGGTGAGGCTGTGGTATCTGTGACGCTGCACGGCAAAATCAACAGGACACAAGAAGAAGAGCAAGAAATGGTGTACATACTTCTCCCTCTGCAGGTGTGGAATGCGCCTGGCCCTGCAGCCAGCCGGGCTAGGATCGGCTAGCCTCTCCCAGGAGGGGTGAAGAGTGAAAATTAGTAGCCTGCCGATGACCCGCAGACTACACAAGTCAACCCCCACCTCCACGTGGTGCAGACCGGGAAACCATTACCGCGAAATCATGGGCTGATGGGGCTATGGCTCGCCATAGAGGATGGACTCCCTGTGGTCAGATTTGTGTCCTAAACTTGCGACTGGCCTAGCAAGCCGGCAGGGGATCTTCATACTGCTCGTTGAAAAACTAAGAAGTATAATCGGGCTTGCCTAAACGGATACTCTATGTTACCAATACCAAACCTGGACAATGACAGAAAAAGAGAAGGAAAACATCACACCAACAGAAATGAGATTCCTGAGAAAAATACTCAACGTATCAAGAAGAGATAAGATTAGAAATGAAGAAATCAGGACTAAAGTTGAGGTTATAGCAGCACTAGAATTTATTAGAAAGCAGCAAGTCAAATGGTTTGGCCATGCAAGTTGGTTACCAGTCAACAGGATACCACAACAAGCAATGATGTACAGACCAGATGGAAACAGAAGAAGAGGCCGACCACTTAAACGTTGGATGGAGAGAATAGCCGAGTCCATGGGAATATCGATACATGAAGCCCATAATCGGGCACGCTCACGATTTTTATTCTTCACCTCAACACCGCAAGGTACAAGAGAAACATGATGAGATGAGATGAGACTTCTCCCTCTCCAGTCCCACAGTACTGTCGTCATGGAACTCTTGTCCCTATTCAAACCCAATAACCATCTTTAATACATCTACCACCTGCTGGTATCGTTGTTCCTCGATAGATTACTAAAGCACAGGAAATCACATCTCCCAATTTGGCCCCAACAACATCAATGGAGACATTATCATTATGAAGATATTTACTGTCGAAACATGCACACATAAACACGTAGGGACACTTGTAACCGACAGCACAAGACAAAGGACAACTCTAAACTGTCTGCCAAATGTAGGAAATGTCTAAATTCTGCTTCTCTCAGCTCCATTTCGTTCACCGAACAATAGAGCAGACTTCATCTTCTCTTGACGTAAACGATGTCTGCTCGGATTTGGACTAGCACGACAAATATGGCGCAACATTTGTCATGCATTTGGCCTGCAAATATCCCCACCCCGTCCCTCCACTAGAGGTTTATGTACGAGTTTCGTGACTAGAGACACGTCCCGCGGCACAGATGGAGAGGGTAATTTAGCAAGTAGACATTGATGTAAATTACAGATCGCGGCACAGATAGAGAGGGTAATTTAGCAAGTAGACATTGATGTAAATTACAGTGTGTGCAGGGAAGGGTCGCGTGGGAATAGTGTAATTCACAGATTAGGTACAGGAAAACACATGGAACGCGTGGTTGGTATGTTGGTTTGTCGGTTATAAAACCTCTGAAAGAGTGAGCCTTAACCAACTTTGAGCGGTTTGACGCCAATGTTATTTCCTTTACGTAATTCGGATTACGTCTGGTTTTAACTAAGTACCCCCGATTTACGTTTTCTGCTAATTAAAGAGACATGTAGTTGAAACATTCTCGTTTTGTTCTATGCCTTTCATGCGACGAGCGCCATGACATATATTGCTTGCTTTCGCTATTTCTCACGTAGCGCTAACGCGGCACATGCAGTCACATCCATGCAATATTTGCCATCTATTATCTAAAACAACCCGCCACACTCTCCCGACTATCTCATAGAATGAAGCATTGAATTAACTCCATTAATTTGTTTCCTCATACGGGAGTTCATACTTTTCTGATATCTCCACGCAAGTTCCTATTGTTCTGGAATGTATGGCTTCCCAAGTTGGCATCGTTGGTTTATTTTTAAACAAGATAATCAAATCAAATACGACAGGTGTTCCGTAGCAATAAGTTCTCGTTTGCTTGGAGCTGTGAGAAAATCGACGTGGCAAGAGATGTAAAATACACATTGATCTGCACTTGCAAAGAAGACATAGAACTGAGACAGACCGGAGAAGACATTCTAAATAATAGAAATATTGATAATTATTACTGCTAAGGGATTCATGTCTGTCATCAAACAATATGCTCTTGCTAAGAGGACAAATAGTATTTCGATTTTTCTTCTTCCTCTTTATTAACTACTTCGTTTCTCTGTATTGTTTAGTGTACAGTAACTTCTTCGTTTCTCTGTAATGTTTAGTTTACAGTAACTTCTTCGTTTCTCTGAATTGTTTAGTTTACAGTAACTTCTTCGTTTATCTGTACTATCTAGTGTACAGCAACTTCTTCGTTTCTATGTATTGTTCAGTGTACAGTAACTTCTTCGTTTCTCTGTATTGTCTAGTGTACAGTAACTTCTTCGTTTCTCTGTATTGTCTAGTGTACAGTAACTTCTTCGTTTCTCTGTACTGTCTAGTGTACAGAAACTTCTTCGTTTCTCTGTATTGTCTAGTGTACAGTAACTTCTATGATATTTCTCTGTATTATCTACTGTACAGTAACTTCTTTGTTTCTCTGTACTGTCTAGTGTACAGTGACTTCTTTGTTTCTCTGTATTGTTTAGTGTACAATAACTTCTATGTTGTTTTTCTGTATTGTTTAGTGTACAATAATTGCTATGTTGTTTCTCTGTACTATCTAATATACTAACTGATTTATTTGGTTGTTTCGGGATTTGAAATTTAAATATTGAGCACAACCCACCACTGGCAACGCTGATCGCATTCTGGTATGAACCTAAGGAATACACTAACATTTCTACTTCCTTTCTCTGTAGTGTCTATTGTATTGTAACTTCTACATAGTTTTCTATTATGACTATAAATCAATACACATTTCAACATAATTAGACTTTCAATTGTTGTCTTCAACAGTAATATCACACGTGCTGGATTTAGCGACAGCGGCTGGAATAACATTTTCTATAAAGTGCACCAAGACTGTTCTAGAACCTCGACCAAGATCATTTCCTTGTATAACAAACCTCCCCACCATTTTGCAAGATGGCCGTCCGCCTGTCAGTGCTACTACAACCACACAAACCACAAGACAGCATTCGGTCCTAATTTGATTACACGAATTCGCTTGGGATTGTCTCTGCTGTATGCGAGAATCCTGGACTACCAATGGCACCGAACAACGTCTGGCATGTTCTGTGTGGCATGGTCTCACCGAATTCTCGACTGGTCAAGCGCGTTGTCCCCTACGCCTGGTTTATGACAGCGCTGTGTCTCTGGACAATGGGTAAGTCCCAGTTTTTGTACTTATGTTGTCTCTACATTGTACCTCAGCTGTATGTTGATTTCTTGGCAAGATTACGCTTAGTACTTTGCCATTGCTTTCTGAGCGGCCGGCTCACATACCCCGTAAGTTACCGCGATGCGATTCGAACCACTGCTGATTCTCACCGTCATCACGTTACCCACGACAGTATACGAGATTACGGAGAAAAGTCGCTAGCCTCTAAGCCACGAAGCCGGCTGTCTCTACATTATGTAATGATATTTTCATGTAGAGTTCTTCATGTAGTTTTTGTACTTATGTTGTCTCTATATTATATTATGATATTTTGTACTTATGTTGTCTCTATATTATATTATGATATTTTGTACTTATATTGTCTCTATATTATATTATGATATTTTGTACTTATATTGTCTCTATATTATATTATGATATTTTGTGCTTATGTTGTCTCTATATTATATTATGATATTTTGTACTTATGTTGTCTCTATATTATATTATGATATTTTGTACTTATATTGTCTCTATATTATATTATGATATTTTGTGCTTATGTTGTCTCTATATTATATTATGATATTTTGTACTTATGTTGTCTCTATATTCTATTATGATATTTTGTACTTATGTTGTCTCTATATTATATTATGATATTTTGTACTTATATTGTCTCTATATTATATTATGATATTTTGTGCTTATGTTGTCTCTATATTATATTATGATATTTTGTGCTTATGTTGTCTCTATATTATATTATGATATTTTGTACTTATATTGTCTCTATATTATATTATGATATTTTGTGCTTATATTGTCTCTATATTATATTATGATATTTTGTACTTATATTGTCTCTATATAATATTGTGATATTTTGTACTTATATTGTCTCTATATTATATTGTGATATTTTGTACTTATGTTGTCTCTATATTATATTGTGATATTTTGTACTTATATTGTCTCTATATTATATTATGATATTTTGTACTTATGTTGTCTCTGTATTATATTATGATATTTTGTACTTATGTTGTCTCTATATTATATTATGATATTTTGTACTTATGTTGTCTCTGTATTATATTATGATATTGTGTACTTATATTGTCTCTATATTATATTATGATATTTTGTACTTATGTTGTCTCTATATTATATTATGATATTTTGTACTTATGTTGTCTCTATATTATATTATGATATTTTGTACTTATGTTGTCTCTATATTATATTATGATATTTTGTACTTAGGTTGTCTCTATATTATATTGTGATATTTTGTACTTATATTGTCTCTATATTATATTATGATATTTTGTACTTATATTATCTCTATATTATATTGTGATATTTTGTACTTATGTTGTCTCTATATTATATTATGATATTTTGTACTTATATTGTCTCTATATTATATTGTGATATTTTGTGCTTATGTTGTCTCTATATTATATTATGATATTTTGTACTTATATTGTCTCTATATTATATTGTGATATTTTGTACTTATGTTGTCTCTATATTATATTATGATATTTTGTACTTATATTGTCTCTATATTATATTGTGATATTTTGTGCTTATGTTGTCTCTATATTATATTATGATATTTTGTACTTATATTGTCTCTATATTATATTGTGATATTTTGTACTTATGTTGTCTCTATATTATATTATGATATTTTGTACTTATATTGTCTCTATATTATATTATGATATTTTCATGTAGTTGTATTGGTATATGTTTGTTGTTTGTGTGCCGACGAAGGCTTTGGCCACAACGTCCATTTTGTTTCTTGTAATCGTGTTCTAGTAGCGATTTCCGCCTGCATCTCGTGTGTGGTAATTCATTCATGACATTATTTCTACTTTGTTTTATTTTATGTGTTTTTTATTTTTTCAATGTTGGCACGCTTTGACCCCAAGCCTAACCCATACATCTGCTACTACTTTGTCTAGTGCACTGGACTTATTTCTGCGCGTGGATTAGCTTTCCCTACTAACAATGTCCCGTGCCATCAGATGAGCCCACCCTGACTTCAGAGGTACTTGTAGTTTATGTCCCTAAATCTGGGACGAAAAATCAACATTTCAGTCTAACTGACCGGCATAAGGATCTTGTCCATTCTGCCATGCCGACCTCTTAATCTATGTATTGACTGACAGTTTTATTTTATCATCAGTACTGTCCCCTGGGCCGGCGTCTGTAGCTCAGAGGCAGTGAACATTGTCTGGTATCCCACATGCCGGGTTTATATCAATTGCAGTTGGTTTGCCGGCAGACCGCATTACCTTGATTTTCACAATGGTATGCAACTCGGTTGTTCAGGAAACAATGGCAAACTACTGGATGTCATTTTGTTTTCCAAGCAGTTTCCTGTTATGGGATTTGATATAATGTCATCATATTCTGTTGTCATGAATGCACGGAGGTGGTCAGTCTTCCCAACACTTAGCGGGACGACGAGATCTCTATAGCATTGTTTCCGTTGAGATTGTAGTTTGGAAATGGGCCACGACAAGTGTGTCTATATAATTTATACTGATTACATGCTTACTTGTTTCTAGCCAGTATTATCGTATTTCATTGGCAATTACATCACTAATTATAAATGTGTCAATTAAAATAAATGTTTCAATAAATATAAATGTGTCAATACATATGCATGTGTCAATAAATATAAATTCGTCAATAAAAAATAAATGCGTCAATAATTATAAATGTGTCAATAATTATAAATGTATCAATAATCATAAATGTGTCAATAAATATAATTGCATCATTAAATATAAATATTTCAATGAATTAAATGTTTCAATAATTATACATGTGTCACTAATTATAAATGTGTCAATAAATATAAATGCCTCATTAAATATAAATGTGTCAATAATTATAAATGCTCCAATAATTATAAATGTGTCAATAAATATAATTGTGTAAATACATAAAAATGCTTCAATAAATATAATATTCCAATAATCACAAATATGTCAATGAAGATAAATGCTTCGATAATTATAAATTCCACAATAAATATAAATTCCCCTATAAATATAAATGTCTCAGCAAATATAAATTCTTCAATAAATATAAACGGTTCTATAAATATAAATGTGTCAATACATATAAATGCTTCGATAAATATAAATTCCCCAGTGAATATAAATGGTTCAGTATTACAAATGTGTAATAAATACACATGCCTCGATAAATATACATTCCGCAATAAATATAAATGGTTCAATAATATAAATTTGTCAATAATTATGAATGCTTAGTAAAGTATAACAGTTTCTTAACGATTCTTATAATTGAGTGACATTAATAGCGCAGCACCCTGGCGACTACACTAACGCGCAGGCTGGGGGTCTCATAGCGCGTGAGTAATGACAGGAATGTCTTCAAGCGGTGCATTGGCAGCACACAGAATGTCGTAGTGCAGGATTCCTATTCACGACTTTAGCCTATTGTGTGCTTGTTGCTAGCTGCATAGTTTTACAGACCAACCCGCACTCGATGCCTAATTGGTCAATATTACACCAACCGCCATAATTTCCTCGGCAATTTCCTGGTACCTATCTTAGGATAGATGGAGAAACCAATGACCAAGTCCTACAAGAAACAAATGAAAATGGTAAACTGATTCAAGATAGTAGATGTAGACAGACGCAATTTTTGGACACTTTATAAGAAGAAATAAATCAGAGAACTTGGCGACAACAGGCAAGGTTGAGGGGAAAAGAACAAGGGAAAGGCATAACACTAAATACTTGCATGGCTCGGCCATGTAGTATTGTCGAAACAAGAACACAGAGTTGATCCACGACTCTGGTGATCATGTGAGATAGCGAATCATGGCCGCCTACGCTTATCGGCATGGCACATGATGATGATCTTAGTTGGCTAGACCCGGGAGTCAAGCTCAATTAACACAATACCACTTTGTGGGGATCCAAACACATCACCGCCGGGCCGGCAGGAGAGCGTGCTAGAAACTACACCACCATATCTCCCATGTCGATTGTACCCTGTTTAAACAGATACATTAGAGTAAGGATATCATTATTCAGCAGTCGTAGATAACATAGCATGTCTGTTCTCACTTCATTTCTGTGAGCCATGAAGCTGACCAAAGCTGCCGGATGTAGTCCCTTAAGTCGACGTCTTAATCCGGCACTGGACAGACACATCAAAGTGTGATCCGCCACTTTCCACTGAGCCCGAACAAACGGTGAAGGAAGCCGCGGTTTTGCAGATTCAAGTAGTCAGTTGCAATTTAGATTATCATGGCCAAAGTCTGGCGTGAGAGTTAGCATGTCACTCCATTATCAAAATAGTTGCGTGACTGCACATAAATTCACGTTTGGGAAGTTGATGCGTTTTTGTCCCTTTGGCATTTTCAGTGTTTCTGTTCCGTTGTTCCGTTGATAAAGACAGCACACGCAATGTCGTGAGTGTGACGGACTCACAAAGTATGATGAGAAAGGTGAAGACAGATATACTTCGGGCAGAGTGGCAGTCTTCCATTCAGCAATCAAATATAGAGAGTATATGTTGGATTTTCCCCCCAGGACATGCTGGTGTGGTGGGAAAAGATCAAGGGGACTGATTGGTTGGGTCTGCATCATTGAGATGTAATGGTGCATGATACGGCAGATGTGGTCGGGGCCCTTTAGAATGGTGTGTATAGTTCAGCAATGAATCGATAGATTATCGCGGTTTGAAGTAAATGGTATTGCAGGGAGACGACCAGCTAGAGAATCTGGCCGACATTAAAATCTCCGAAGAAAGTCCAGACGGACACATAGCTTATGCAACAACAACAAAAAACACGCAGACTCGTCTTACATTCGACCATTCCAACCACTTTCGTACAACAATGATCTCTTGTGTATGTTATATGACTTACTCTACATGATCTGGTGCTGTCTTCGCGAGACACTGCAGCAAGTACTGGCGAACCTTCACCGTTGTCTTCAGCAAGTACTGGCGAACCTTCACCATTGTCTTCAGCAAGTACTGGCGAACCTTCACCATTGTCTTCAGTATTCGAATACGGTCTCTTAACACCATGTGGCTCTTCTGTGGTTTGTGTCCTTGTGTTAATTGTATCATTCTGTTTATTCTGTCCATGTGTTAATTGTATCATTCTGTTTATTATGTTCATGTTTTAATGATGTCATTCTGTTTATTCTGTCCATGTGTTAATTATATCATTATGTGTGTTGTATCCATGTGTTAATTATATCATTTTGTGTATTGTGTATTTGTAATATATTATGGGAAAAAAAAAGCCCCAGACGATTGACAACAGGCAATAATAGTACCAATATGAAAAAGAAAGGCAATATGTGAGAGTGCGAAACATACAGAGGTATATCACACCTGAGCCATATAGGGAAAATGTACGCAAGACTATTGGAACAAAGTGCAACAAAACCCACAGGTGAACAACAGTTAAACAAAGTACAATTCGGTTTCGGGAAAGGTAAAAGTTGCAGTGATGCACTATTCACACTTAGAAAAATATGTAAAAGAATCATAGAATATAGTGACCAGCAGGATATTGTGTTTGTAGATCAGAAAAAGGTTTTCGATAGAGCAGACAGACACAAATTATGGACCATCCTTGAAGGCTACGAGATACAAGGACAACTGCTAGAAAACATCATAGCCATGTACTACTCGAGCAAAGTGCAGTAAGAACACAAGACGGTATATCAGATATGTTGACAGTCAATACAGGAGTGAGACCGTGACGCGTGCTCTCTCCTCTTCTTTTTTTTAAATATCTACAAGGAAAGAATATCCAAAGAAGCAAGCCTTGATAGAACAGATTCAGAAATAGAATTCTTTACTTAGATGAAACAATTGATTCACAGGAAATAAATGAAGTTCTATTTGCACACGATCAGTGTCTGTTTTGTAGCAACGAGAGCAGATTGCAAAATCATATTAATATTCTGAGTTTAACATGCGGCAGATTCAATATGAGTATAAATACAACCAAAACCGAAGTAATGCAAGTTAGTAGATCTCCTGGTCCACTGAGTATACAGATAAATAGCACATCTCTGAAACAAGTTAAAGAATTCAAATATCATGGAAGTATGATCACAGAAGATGGCAGATTTGACAGAGAAATCTAAATTTGATATCAAAAAGCAAGTGCGCTTACATATCAACTATCATCCATACTGAAACTTACAAATATACCCATGTCCGCAAAACGACAGATAATAAACAACATACTCACACCAACCTCAAACTTGGACATTATCCAAAAAACACTTTCGCAAAATCAACCTGTAATGAGGAGAGCTCCCAACTTAAATTGAAAGACAGAAGATCAAGTGGTTTGGCCATCTCGTTATAATGAAACATCACCGACTACCATCACTAGCCCTACATCAAAGATCATCTGCAATGACAGCAAGAGGACGCCCGAGAAGAACATGAATTGATGACATCAGAGACATTGTACAATCACACGGAATGACACTATCAAATGCCACCCATCAGGCACTGGGGGGTCAATTATTCTTCTCCACGACGCTTGACGGCAAAAGTGGAAGTTCATGTTGATGATGATGATGATGATGATGTGTATTGTGTTAATGTGTTAATTATATCATTCCGTGTGTACTGTCCATGTGTTAATTATATCATTCCGTGTGTACTGTCCATGTGTTAAGTATATCATTCCGTGTCTTCTGTCCATGTGTTAATTATATCATTCTGTGTCTTCTGTCCATGTGTTAATTATATCATCCTGTGTTCTATCCATGTGTTAATTTTATCATTCCGTGCGTACTGTCCATGTGTTTTTTTTAATATCATTCTGTGTGTACTGTCCATGTGTTAATTATATCATTCTGTGTGTACTGTCCATGTGTTAATTATATCATTCTGTGTGTACTGTCCATGTGTTAATTATATCATTCCGTGTGTACCGTCCATGTGTTAATTATATCATTCCGTGTGTACTGTCCATGTGTTAATTATATCATTCTGTGTGTACTGTCCATATGTTAATTATATCATTCCGTGTGTACTGTCCATGTGTTAATTATATCATTCTTTGTGTTCTATCCATGTGTTAATTATATCATTCTGTGTGTACTGTCCATGTGTTAATTATATCATTCTGTGTGCTCTATCCATGTGTTAATTATATTATTTTGTATGTACTGTCCATGTGTTAATTATACCATTCTGTGTGTACTGTTCGTGTGTTAATTATATCATTCTGTTTGTACGGTCCATGTGTTAATTATATCATTCTGTGTGTTCTGTCCATGTGTTAATTATATCATTCTGTGTGTTCTGTCAATGTGTTAATTATATCATTCTGTGTGTTCTGTCAATATGTTAATTATATCATTCTGTGTGTACTGTCTATGTGTTAATTATATCATTCTGTGTGTACTGTCCATGTGTTAATTATATCATTCTGTGTGTTCTGTCAATGTGTTAATTATATCATTCTGTGTGTACTGTCTATGTGTTAATTATATCATTCTGTGTGTACTGTCCATGTGTTAATTATATCATTCTGTGTGTTCTGTCCATGTGTTAATTATATCATTCTGTGTGTACTGTCTATGTGTTAATTATATCATTCTGTGTGTACTGTCCATGTGTTAATTATATCATTCTGTGTGTACTGTCCATGTGTTAATTATATCATTCTGTGTGTACTGTCCATGTGATAATTATATCATTCTGTGTGTACTGTCCATGTGTTAATTGTATCATTCCGCGTGTTCTGTCTATGTGTTAATTATATGAGTGTGTTTTACGCAGTTTGTAATCTCGCATTCCGCATTCGAAACACAGCTGCGGGACATATGGCAGCAAACCTCCTTGCGTTGGTTTTCTACGAAATGGTACGGGTGATTGTCGCCCAGAAAGCAATGGCAATCTACTAAACATAAACTTGCCAAGAGATCACAAACAGCAAAAAAAAAAAAAAAAAAAATTCTGGAGTTGACTGCAAAGTCCTGTAAAAGGATATGCAACTAACTTTTTTAAAACAAAAAATAAATGTTGCCACATCTCTCGATTTTAAACATCCAATTGTATATCGTGTTTCCCTACCTGTCAAAATGTGTATGTGTTGATATATGAAATGTGAATCCTTCCTATGATTTGTCACAATCTCCGTACATTTCCGTTTCTTCTTGGTCTTAGTAGACCTTCAACACGTGATAACGCTATCTCATCACAAACCCATAAGCAGGAAACTTCTTCGTGTCAATTTATTGTTATTACCTAAACTGCTACTGGTCCTCTTTGGAATCTATACGTCAGTCGGGTCGAGAGCACCATCTCCAGGGCTTTCCCAAGTCCACAGTCGTCGGGGATGGGGTTTGAACCAGGCGTTTCCTGTCTCACATCATGAGACTTTCCCCGTATCTGTGATCTGCTACTTAGCATATTCCTTTGACCTAAGTCATGGCTACCAGTCACGAGACCATAAAGTCATCGAGGATTATTGTTATTATGCACCGATCCACAGTCACGTCTTAATCATCATAAAATACATGGCCGCCCTGGCACAGTTGTTAAGACGAGTAAACCCACCCACGGGTGGATAGAGCCCGTTATCCTGGATGGGATCTGTCTAGAGCAGTGGTTCTCAACCGGTGGGGAATCCCCCCCCCCAGGGGGGAATTTTAGGGTTTCAAGGGGGGGGGGGGAATGACGTTCTGAAAATAGGGTGAAAGGGGGGGGGGCAAAGTTTTGATAGGAAGGGGGGGGGGAATGACTTTCTGCAAATATTATGAAGGGGGGCACGGGCCAAAAAAGGTTGAGAACCACTGGTCTAGAGGATGCAAACCTTTCGCAAATACATGCCAAAGTGGGACACCTAATCACTGAAGTGCATAACTAGGTGGGATGTACACCTCTCGAAAGAGGAAACAAGAAGAGTAGGAAACACAGCTACATCCTCTGTGCTATCTGCTGTTGGTGTATTTGCCTCACTATACTGATACCCACAGGTTGATCATGAAGTTACAGCTACGATACATGGTCACTATGTATATATCTGCCATTACCGCGGGGTAACAAATACTCCAGATTAGATCAGTATCACTGATAGTGTGTGTTGTGTATTTCAGTCAACATTTGACTTATATGTTCACATCCTAGGATATATAACAATATGTAGCATGCACCCGACGAGACGTGGCAAAATATGATACTTCTTAGAACAGTGGTTCTCAACCTTTTTTGGCCCATGCACCCCTTCACCATTTTTTCGGAATGTCATTGCCCCTTTCGTATTTCCTTCCTATAAACCACCCTCTCCCTTTACACAGTATAGGTAAACATGGAAGCTAAATTTAATAACACATACTAGAACAAGTCTGTAATTAGGCGAATCACAATGGCATGGTATGAGAAGAACTGAATTGTAGAACTTGGTGACAACTGGCAAGATAGAAGGGAACAAACCAAGGGGAAGACCGAGAAGTAAATACCTGGATGGCTTGGCCATATGGCATGGTCGAGACAGGAACACTGTGCTGATCCACGACTTTGGTGATCGAGTGAAATGGCGAGTCATGACCTCCCACGCTTTCCGGCATGGCACATGGTAGATGAATGGAGAACAAGTCTAGACGTTTACATAAAACGTGATTTACAGGTCTACTTACGTTATACAACGAATTTCAGAAGAGCGGGAAGTACAGAACCGCAGAGTATGGAGGGAAAAACAATATCAAGTAATTGGTTCTTGTATTAACGAGATCTTGAAATAATCTTAATTTCCCCCCTCATCATCATCAAGTGCCCTGCCAGCTGGTGTAGGCGTTCATGGCTCTCCTCAGATCTCGGTCTTTGGTTTTCTGGATCAACTCTGCTGATGATATTCCTTCATGCCACCGTCTCAATCCATCCAGCATCATTTCTCTTGGTCTGCCTCTGCCTCTCTTCCCCTCGATCTTTCCAGTTGTCACGATGTTCTCCAATGCCAAAGAAACAAAAAGATAAAAAAATACCACAGAAAGCTGTTTGTCTCTTTCTTATTGTTGTATATAGTGTTCTAGTAGTTTGTCTCTTTCTTATTGTTGTAAATAGTGTTCTAGTTTCATTCTCCCTGGAAACCCTAAAATTCCCCCTGGGGAGGGAGGGGGGATTCCCGACCGGCTGAGAACCACTGTCCTAGGATATATAACCGTGCAGCACGCACCTGACGAGACATGGCAAAATATGACTGACATGTTCACTTCATAGAATATACAACTGTGCAGCATGCACCAGACGAGACATGGCAAAATATAACTCATATGTTCACTTCATAGAATATATAACTGTGCAGCATGCACCAGACGAGACATGGCAAAATATAACTCATATGTTCACTTCATAGAATATATAACTGTGCAGCATGCAACTGACGAGACATGGCAAAATATAACTCATATGTTCACTTCCTAAGACATATAACTGTGCAGCATGCAACTGACGAGACAAGGCAAAATATGACTCATATGTTCACTTCATAGAATATATAACTGTGCAGCATGCAACTGGCGAGACGTGGCAAAGTATGCCAGGCAACAACTTGTGTTTATGACGTCTTCGTTGACATTCAGTACAGGAATACATTGTTTTCCCAACAGAGGCAATAAACGGAAATGAATTTACGCCCAGCCATTGTGAAAGATGAGGAAGGAAATGCTATCAAGTAAATAAAACACGGCAACACTACAGGGCCGGACAATATCCGAAATAATTAGAATTATATGAAGCACTGGGGAGAACTTGACATTCAGGAAATAGCAAAAGATCATGAATAAGATTAATGACGCAGAGAGATGCCCTCAAACATATGCAGAGCAGTTGTCAACACATGACCCTAGAACGGGGGAACAACTGAATGCCAATGGCAGAGAACAATCAGATTAATGACTCACGTTGCTAAATTATTCTTCCTTAGAACGGAAACGGTACAAAATCAAATGCGACCAGAAATTTCAGAAATGTATTCGCTTTTGTAGTAGATATCAAATCACAAATACTGAAGTATTAGAAAGATCAGGTTGTGTGATGGTTTGTTCCTTGCTCAGTCTTCGTAGACTTAGATGGATATAACACGTTAGGAGGATGGATGATGGTAGAACACACCAAAGGACATCTCTTTTTTTTGTGAATTACAGATGGGTAACAGATCTGGGGATCGGCCTCTACTACGATACAAAGATGTGTGTAAGCGGGACATGATTGATACAGGCATTGATATTGCACCTTGGGAGCAAGTTGCCACTGAACGTTCTGCATGGAGGACAAAAGTCAAAAATTCAAAAAAGACAAAGGAGAAAATGATTGCAGATAGGTCACACGCTGAGCGTGTGAGACGTAAGATGGTGCGTGATGGTGGAGATGACTATGTGTGCACATGCACCCATTGTGGACGAACATTTACATCGCGAATTGGTCTGATCAGTCACATTCGCTACAGCAATGGGTTGTAGTTATTATGCCTTTTATTTTTGAAGCACATTATTAAAAAAAACACAAAAAAACTATCGTCTGTGAAGACGGCAGGTGCCAGTATGTAGATATAGGAACAAGGAATACAAACGATACTTTATCCATGCTCGTGGACGAATTATATAGATGCACAACATCCTTTATTTATGCTGTTTAGACTGTTGAATGGCTGTTGGCGAAATGACACCTCCAGACGCTTTTGACACTTTGATTTAGCTCAGTGTAGATTGAAAAGATCTCAGGATAATAAGGAATACTGTGTGCGCGAGAATTTGACAGTAGATACCAAGGTAAACTTTGTTTATTCATAGCAAATTAACAAGTAAGCACAGAAGTGTGTGTTGCCTGATGTTTTAACATTTATAGCGACGCTGTTGAAAACTTGTCAAAAACATCTGACATTTTGAGGGAGTTAAAAGCAAGGTCGGATTACAAATACGCTGAGATACGAGGGCGAGTCAATAAGTAAGTCACATAGTTCTGTGGGAGGCAGGTAAATGTAGTTGATGTTTTCTACAGGTGTCATTAGGTTACAGCAACATCGAATTTTATACTCCCGTTTGTCAGGTGGCGCTAGGTGTCTTATGCGCACGCACAGCGCATAAATAAAATGGCGACTGTACTAACGGCGTGTATAACCACAGAGCAACGTGCTGTTGTGCGTTTTTTGTTGGCAAAAGGACTGCCTGCAAAGGACATTCATAAAGAAATGCTTCCTGTTTATGCTGACAAATGTTTGTCACGTAAAGCGGTGCATAGCTGGGTAGAAAATTTTTCTCAAGGACGCTCTAAAATTGTTGATGAAATCCGATCTGGTCGTCTTGTTGAGATTGCAACAGAAGCATCCGTGCAGCGGGTGGAGGAGATGATTAGAGGTGACAGAGGCCCCCTGGTGGCGTACAGACGGTATCGTAACCTCAGGGATGTGCTGGTTCATAGCAGTCTACCCCAACCTCACAAGTCTCTTCCTGGCACGGTAGCTTGTCTGCGATCACATTGTAAGACCTGCCCACATGTACTTCAAACCTAGGGTCTGGCTTTCCCCAAGACAACCTTCCACATCCGTGAGGGTTTTTCATGCACGAGTCGCAACGTTATCTATGCGATTACTGCACACGTTGTGACATGAGATATATCGGAAAGATAGGCTTACGTCTTGCTGACATATTTAGGCAACATCTTTCTGATATCAACAGGGGCGCCCAGAAACCAGCATCCACTCACCTCAACAGTCCTGACCACTGTGGCGTGGCTGACATACAGGTCACGGCCATCAAATCATGTGCATCCAACGAACGGGATATTAAGACATTGGAAAACTGTCTCATCTTCCAGTTGGGTTCACTCTCCCCTCACGATCTCAATGACCAACACAATTTCATTTAACTTCCAAACCCCACCCCCTAGTTGTAAAGTCCGCTAAAAAAGCAGTTGCATGTCCTTTGCAGGACGTCGCAGTCTAACCCAGCATTATGTTTGCTGTTTGGTATTAATTGGTAGGTTTGCGTTCGGTGGTTTGCAATCATTCTCTGAGCGACCGCTACTCATGCCCCTCTATGAGGACTAACGCAATGAAATCCTCCGCAGCTGTGTTTCGAGCGCTGAACGAGAAATCGCTAATTGCGAACTGCGTCCGTGACATCCTCGCCAATCCAAATTTTTACTCTTCCACTTACATGGGCGCCTCTTCACTCCACCCCGTCCCTCTTATTCTCCCGCCCAGTGGCACGGCCAATACCTGAGCCTCTGATGGTATTGACCTTTGACCCGTTGACCATACATCCGGTTTATACAATCCACTGATAGTCGTCTAACGCGCGTCAGTCGCTCCCAGCTAGGATACAGATTCAGATAAGTACCCTTAATATTGTCATGCAGTGTGTTTCATGTAGTTTTGTGTCGGTTTGTGTTTGTTTGTTCTGTGCTGACGAAGGCTTTGGCCGCAACGTCCAATTTGCTTCTTGTAATCGTGTTTCAGTAACGCTCACAATCTACTTCTCGTTTATTGGTGATTAATTTATTGTTTTTTGTTTTTTTTTAAAGCTTTACTGCAGTTCCCCTTATTCTTGCTTCTTCGTGACAATGCAAGACCACATACGGCTCGGATAACTCAGGAGAAGATTAACCAGCTAAGGTGGGAAGTTCTGGAACATCCACCTTACAGCTCCGACCTAGCCCCTAGCGATTTCTACCTTTTTGGTCCACTGAAAAACCACCTTGGCGGGAGACATTTCGCGAATGATGCCGTTGTTGAATGTGAAGTGAAAACGTGGTTTAGAAAACAGAGCACCCAGGTCTATGTAGCCGGTTTGAGAGGATTGATGAAACGATGGGATAAGTGCATCAACGTTGGTGGAAATTATGTTGAGGAATAAAGGGACAATGTATGCATAAACATAAACTGGTTTCGAGTAGTTATCATATTTAGATATTTTTCTACAGCTATTTGTGATTTACTTATTTACTTATCCTCGTATGCCACTGACAGTCTTTGCAGCAGATGCTTGAGGTAGAATCCGATCTATTTTAGACAAGATGGTTGAGGGAAGCGAAAAGTAGGGTTTATGGAACATGAGCAAAACTGAAAGCATGGTCTCCAAGAAAAACAATTCCAATACACTTTAACATATGGTGAAGGGACACACTGAAAACTGTCACGCTTCTGAAATAAGGTGAAGGATCACAATGAAACTGATCAATCGTCTGAAATATGTTGAAGGATCACAATGAAACTGGTCAATCGTCTGAAATATGTTGAAGGATCACAATGAAACTGGCCAACCGTCTGAAATAAGGTGAAGGATCACAATGAAACTGGTCAACCGTCTAAAATATGGGAAGGATCACAATGAAACTGGTCACTCGTCTAAAATATGGTCACGGATTACAATGAAACTGGTCGCTCGTCTACAATATGGGAAGGATCACAATGAAACTGGCCAACCGTCTAATATATGGTGAAGGATCACAATGAAACTGGTAAATCGTCTAAAATAAGAGTGTAAAAGGCAAGAGGATGGACTTCATTGCACCGGGTGTTACCCCATATTGTTCGGTTTCTTTCCGCAGGACGGGCTGTCGAAAGCGCCGCACAAAGCACCAACTCTTTATCTCTAGCGACACCCCCAGGAGTCTCTAAGAAAACTGCACTCGTGAACCAACGACATAGGTCAGAATCGACCCCACAACCTTCTTGAGCGCGATGCAGGTAGCGTAACCATTTGGCCACGGAGAACGTCAATCGTGTTCGACATCTAGGTGGCAGTGACACGTGGCGGGTCATGTGACACACAGATACAGCAAGGAACCGACACATTGACCGATTTTGTTGACAAGAAAGGGCAACGTCCCTACAGGACGGCGCAAGCTCCGCTGACTGAACAGTTGTGTATGGCCTGGTCTTCTCCAGGGTAGGTGGTCAGGCAATGGGCAATGAGATGGTGCTCATGGGGTTTGAAGCAGTGGGGCTACGACGTTTTAGAAGAACGATTAGAATACGGAGGACAGAAGAATATTAAACATATCATAAACAGATAAGAATGTTGAGACTATCGTGTACTGAGAATAATATTGAGACTAGCGTATACAGAGAAAAATGTTGAGACTAGCGTATACAGAGAAGAATGTTGAGACTAGCGTATACAGAAAAGAATATTGAGACTAGCGTATACAGAGAAGAATATTGAGACTAGCATATACAGAGAAGAATGTTAAAAATATCGTATACAGAGAAGAATGTTGAGACTAGCGTATACAGAGAAGAATGTTGAGACTAGCGTATATAGAGAAGAATGTTGAGACTAGCGTATACAGAGAAGAATATTGAGACTAGCATATACAGATAAGAATGTTAAAAACATCGTATACAGAGAAGAATGTTGAGACTAGCCTATACAGAGAAGAATGTTGAGACTAGCGTATACAGAGAAGAATGTTGAGACTAGCGTATACAGAGAAGAATGTTGAGACTAGCGTATACAGAGAAGAATGTTGAGACTAGCGTATACAGATAAGAATGTTAAAAATATCGTATACAGAGAAGAATGTTGGGACTGTTGTTGTCCATGAATATCTAAAATCAACGTGGAATGAAACAAATGAAGATAATATAATGATATAGACAACTAAGACAAATATCAATAAAATAAGTATGAATAAAACACAACACATCTGTTCGACGTTTCGGTAGACAATACCTTTGTCAAGAACAAAACAAAAATAAATGTTTATTAAACAATATTACATGAAAACACAATAAATGTACATTAAAACATATTATGATTATTTACAATGGGTAAAGTCAAGAAAGACTGTGTGATTTCCCACTCATCTGGCACTAGAATATCAAGTATTCCTCCCAACGACGCTTGATGCCAACAGTGGAAGATGATGATGATGATTTTAATATATGAGTCTGGAAACATGCACAACACGTCTAAACGCATGTCACAGGAGATTTGCTTTTTTATGGTGGTCAAAAAGAGTAACTGACCAATATAACATAACTTGCTTAGTGCTGAATTAGTTGACCCTGCGTGGTCACTGGCCATCTCTAGAGTCCCCCTGAGTCAGTCTATGGAACTGGACATATCTCAACTCCAGGCATGTTTATAGTATTGTGGGTCACAGCAATGTCAAATGGTATGTATATTCAACGCTACTATGCGACGCGGAAACCTGGACAGTGAACAAGCAATTAGAAAGTCAAATAGAGGCCCTGGAGATATGGATGTACAGAAGAATACGTCGTATTTCATGGAAACAAAACAATTAAATACAGAGGTTCTAGAAAAACTGGGAATGAAAAGAGAGTTAATGAAAGAAATAAAAAAGAGGCAAGTGAATTGTTTCCGGCACGTTAAAGGTCGTAACACTTTTCTAAAAACCATACTGGAAAGTAAGGTTTCAGGCAAGCGAGCAAGAGGTGGACAACGATACATGTGGAAAGATAACATCGACAGATGGACGAACAATAATCTAACAGAATGTACAAGCATGGCGAGAGAGAGAGAGAGAGAGAGAGAGAGAGAGAGAGAGAGAGAGAGAGAGAGAGAGAGAGAGAGAGAGAGAGAGAGAGCGAGAGAGAGAGCCATTGAGCATCGGTTGATACATTACCATTGAGCGTCAGTTGATACATTACCATTGAGCATCGGTTGATGCATTACCATTGAGCATCGGTTGATACATTACCATTGAGCATCGGTTGATACATTACCATTGAGCGTCAGTTGATACATTACCATTGAGCGTCAGTTGATACATTACCATTGAGCATCGGTTGATACATTACCATTGAGCGTCAGTTGATACATTACCATTGAGCATCGGTTGATACATTACCATTGAGCGTCAGTTGATACATTACCATTGAGCGTCAGTTGATACATTACCATTGAGCGTCAGTTGATACATTACCATTGAGCATCGGTTGATACATTACCATTGAGCATCGGTTGATACATTACCATTGAGCGTCAGTTGATACATTACCATTGAGCATCGGTTGATACATTACCATTGAGCATCGGTTGATACATTACCATTGAGCATCGGTTGATACATTACCATTGAGCATCGGTTGATACATTACCATTGAGCATCGGTTGATACATTACCATTGAGCATCGGCTGATACATTACCATTGAGCATCGGTTGATACATTACCATTGAGCATCGGTTGATACATTACCATTGAGCGTCAGCTGATACATTACCATTGAGCATCGGTTGATACATTACCATTGAGCATCAGCTGATACATTACCATTGGGCATCGGCTGATACATTACCATTGAGCATCAGCTGATACATTACCATTGAGCATCAGCTGATACATTACCATTGGGCATCGGCTGATACATTACCATTGAGCATCGGCTGATACATTACCATTGAGCATCAGCTGATACATTACCATTGAGCGTCAGTTGATACATTACCATTGAGCATCGGTTGATACATTACCATTGAGCATCAGCTGATACATTACCATTGAGCATCAGCTGATACATTACCATTGAGCATCGGTTGATACATTACCATTGAGCATCGGTTGATACATTACCATTGAGCATCAGCTGATACATTACCATTGAGCATCGGTTGATACATTACCATTGAGCATCGGTTGATACATTACCATTGAGCGTCAGCTGATACATTACCATTGAGCGTCAGCTGATACATTACCATTGAGCGTCAGCTGATACATTACCATTGAGCATAGGTTGATACATTACCATTGAGCGTCAGCTGATACATTACCATTGAGCATCGGTTGATACATTACCATTGAGCGTCAGCTGATACATTACCATTGAGCATCGGCTGATACATTACCATTGAGCGTCAGCTGATACATTACCATTGAGCGTCAGCTGATACATTACCATTGAGCGTCAGCTGATACATTACCATTGGGCATCGGCTGATACATTACCATTGAGCATCGGTTGATACATTACCATTGAGCATCGGTTGATACATTACCATTGAGCGTCGGTTGATACATTACCATTGAGCATCGGCTGATACATTACCATTGAGCATCGGTTGATACATTACCATTGAGCATCGGCTGATACATTACCATTGAGCGTCAGCTGATACATTACCATTGGGCATCGGCTGATACATTACCATTGGGCATCGGCTGATACATTACCATTGGGCATCGGCTGATACATTACCATTGAGCATCGGCTGATACATTACCATTGAGCATCGGCTGATACATTACCATTGAGCATCGGTTGATACATTACCATTGAGCATCGGTTGATACATTACCATTGAGCGTCAGCTGATACATTACCATTGAGCGTCAGTTGATACATTACCATTGAGCGTCGGTTGATACATTACCATTGAGCGTCGGTTGATACATTACCATTGAGCGTCGGTTGATACATTACCATTGAGCATCGGGTGATACATTACCATTGAGCATCGGCTGATACATTACCATTGAGCATCGGTTGATACATTACCATTGAGCATCGGTTGATACATTACCATTGAGCATCGGTTGATACATTACCATTGAGCATCGGTTGATACATTACCATTGAGCATCGGTTGATACATTACCATTGAGCATCGGTTGATACATTACCATTGAGCATCGGTTGATACATTACCATTGAGCATCGGTTGATACATTACCATTGGGCATCGGTTGATACATTACCATTGAGCGTCAGCTGATACATTACCATTGAGCATCAGCTGATACATTACCATTGAGCATCGGCTGATACATTACCATTGAGCGTCAGCTGATACATTACCATTGAGCGTCAGCTGATACATTACCATTGGGCATCGGTTGATACATTACCATTGGGCATCGGCTGATACATTACCATTGGGCATCGGTTGATACATTACCATTGAGCATCGGCTGATACATTACCATTGAGCATCGGCTGATACATTACCATTGAGCATCGGCTGATACATTACCATTGAGCATCGGCTGATACATTACCATTGAGCGTCAGCTGATACATTACCATTGGGCATCGGCTGATACATTACCATTGGGCATCGGCTGATACATTACCATTGAGCGTCAGCTGATAGACGTGTTGGATTCATCCCCGAACGCGGGATTTATGCCTACAATTCACCGAGCCTAAAGTTGGTACCAGTAAACGCACTGGAAAGTAAAGGCGGTCGGTGTGAACATAGAGGGTTGACCTTTGTGAAGGGGTGTGAACATAGAGGGTTGACCTTTGTGAAGGGGTGTGAACATATAGTGTTTGGCTTTGTGTAGGGGTGTGAACATAGAGGATTGACCTTTGTGAAGGGATGTGAACATAGAGGGTTGACCTTTGTGAAGGGGTGTGAACATAAAGGGTTGGGCTTTATGAAGGGGTGTGAACACAGAGGGTTGACCTTTGTGAAGGAGTGTGAACATAGAGGATTGACCTTTGTGTAGGGGTGTGAACATAGAGGGTTGACCTTTGTGAAGGGGTGTGAACATAGAGGGTTGACCTTTGTGAAGGGGTGTGAACATAGAAGGTTAACCTTTGTGAAGGAGTGTGAACATAGAGGGTTGATCTTTGTGAAGGTGTGTGAACATATAGGGTTGATCTTTGTGAAGGGGTGTGAACATAAAGGGTTGGGTTTTATGAAGGGGTGTGAACACAGAGGGTTGACCTTTGTGAAGGGGTGTGAACATAGAGGGTTGACCTTTGTGAAGGGGTGTGAACATAGAGGGTTGACCTTTGTGAAGGGGTGTGAACATATAGTGTTGGGCTTTGTGTAGGGGTGTGAACATAGAGGATTGACCTTTGTGAAGGGGTGTGAACATAAAGGGTTGGGCTGTATGAAGGGGTGTGAACACAGAGGGTTGACCTTTGTGAAGGAGTGCGAACATAGAGGGTTGACCTTTGTGTAGGGATGTGAATATAGAGGGTTGACCTTTGTGAAGGCGTATGATCGCCTGCAGCGCTCTGCACAGCACATGATGATGATCGTATTTACTTCTTTCACCTTGTCATGTGTGAGGGGAAATCAATACCCTCGGACTAAATATAACAAAAGCGCGAGGAGACAACAGCAGACAGTGTTCTGCCTCTCAAATAAATTACTGCACGCTAAGCTCTTGTTGGACAGTAAAATACTGCACCAGCAGGAAACCCACACTGCCCATGTGTCACCTTTGATTGTCGTCTAAACTGGAAAACACGTCTCGAAACAAAATCGAACAGGAGTAAGACCACGATTTGCTATCGTGAAATATCTTGTTGGTACGAACGACCGAACGAACGAATTTTATTTTCAAAGTGTCACAAATCGGGCACGCAGGCCCGACTTACATTCGGCCCTTCCAATCACTCATCTTTCATTCATCAATAATACATGTTACATTCACATAGGAAAAAAAACACTGTCAAATGAATGTTGTAAACATAAACAATGCATATTACCATGTTATGAGACAGGCAGACACATGTACACACGCACATTCGTTAAACACACATGCCTGCATACATATTTACATCATTTTCACACTCACAGTTATGCACTCACTCAATAACAAATAAAATACACACTCCCTCGCATAGACATATACTCGGTCACAATCACAAACTCACTGACAAAAGTTTGACAAAAACGTACAACTTGGGGTGCAGATGAGAAAGTTCTCAAGAAGCTAAACATTGGACGAGTTGAGTTGAAATGACTCAATAACCAACATTACCACATTTATGACATTTCTATACGTGATCCGTCCTCATTTGCAACAGCCAGCGAAGAGTTCCAATACTGATGGTGCCAGCTGCAGTCTGTTTATGTGTACGCCTGGCCTTTCCTCGGAGTCCTGAGTATCGGCCAGATCCCCTAGTTACTTCCCGCCGAAGCATTCTCTCCAGATCACGATTATTTATCTGTTGCTTCACACTATACACATTCTCAGAACGGGCCCTAACAAGTCTGCCTATCTTGCGCCAGTGTCCCACCAAATGGTGCAGTACCAGCCAATCTGACGCTTGCTTGTTTCCCATCACACCAGCATGTCCTAGCAGAGACATGAAGCGAAACAAGTAACTCTCTTTACAGATGATAAAATCACCTGTGTTAGTACTGGAGCGTAGAAATACGCAGAGCAAGCAGACAGAAGAGCGTCACTCCTTGATCTATGCCAGCAATCTAAAAGAGTTGTAGGAATGAAGAGTCTGACAGATTGGCAAAGGAATGTGGAAGACTACCTCAGACTGATATAGACATAACCTATGATGAGATCAAGATATTTATAAGAAACGCCACGTTGGAATCAGAGCATCCAGGCCACCAGACAGATGATGCATATTATCTTTTCCACCGAAGAGAAGAAGTAACATTCTTCAAGCTCCGAAAAGGACACAACAGACTGAAGTACAACATGTTCAATAAACTAAAGACAGGAGACACTGATCGACGCAACTGTCGGTCTGGTAAAATGACAGCCAAACATTTGTTGCAGAAGTGGTTAACACATGCAGAACAGAGCACGGTATTTTGGTCCACACACGCTCCATAGCCACACAAACTGTGGAGATGTCAACGAGCTGAAACTGACTGTTGTCTTCTTTGGCTATATATACTGACATCCGGAGGTGAACTAAGAACGAGAAATATGAACTTTGGCTATATATACTGACATCCGGAGGTGAACTAGGAACGAGAAATATGAACTTTGGCTATATATACTGACATCCGGAGGTGAACTAAGAACGAGAAATATGAACTTTGGCTATATATACTGACATCCGGAGGTGAACTAGGAACGAGAAATATGAACTTTGGCTATATATACTGACATCCGGAGGTGAACTAGGAACGAGAAATATGAACTTTGGTTATATATACTGACATCCGGAGGTGAACTAAGAACGAGAAATATGAACTTTGGCTATATATACTGACATCCGGAGGTGAACTAGGAACGAGAAATATGAACTTTGGCTAGATATACTGACATCCGGAGGTGAACTAGGAACGAGAAATATGAACTTTGGTTATATATACTGACATCCGGAGGTGAACTAAGAACGAGAAATATGAACTTTGGCTATATATACTGACATCCGGAGGTGAACTAGGAACGAGAAATATGAACTTTGGCTAGATATACTGACATCCGGAGGTGAACTAGGAACGAGAAATATGAACTTTGGCTAGATATACTGACATCCGGAGGTGAACTAGGCATGAGAAATATGAACTTTGGCTATATATACTGACATCCGGAGGTGAACTAAGAACGAGAAATATGAACTTTGGCTATATATACTGACATCCGGAGGTGAATTAAGAACGAGAAATATGAACTTTGGCTATATATACTGACATCCGGAGGTGAACTAAGAACGAGAAATATGAACTTTGGCTATATATACTGACATCCCGAGGTGAACTAAGATCGAGAGATATAAACTTTGGCTATATATATACTGACATCCGGAGGTGAACTAAGAACGAGAAATATGAACTTTGGTTAGATATACTGACATCTGGATGTGAACTAATATCGAGAAATATGAACTTTGGCTATATACTGATATCCAGAGGTGAACTAAGAACGGGCAATATGAACTTTACCTATATATATATATATATATATATATATATATATATATATATATATATATATATATATATATATACTGACATTCAGAGGTGAACTAAGAACGGGCAATATGAACTTTACATATATATATATACTGACATACAGAGGTGAACTTAGAACGAAATATATGAACTAAAAACAAGAAATATGTTGCTAATGGAGAAAGTAAACAATGTTATAGGACAGTGGTTCTCAACCGGTGGGGATTCCCCCCCCCCCCCCCCCCCCCCCCCCGCCCAGGAAGGGGGAAGATTAGGGTTTCAGGGGAGGGGGAATTAAGACCACAGATTGGCTCTACTCAAACTGGTTTAAGGACCACACAAAACGCGATCGTCCCCCTTTCTTGAATTATGTGTGTAAAGGGAGGAATGACATTTTGGAAAGGTGGAAAGACATTCTGAACATATGGTGAAAGTGTGCATGGGCCAAAACAGGTTGAGAACCACTGTTATAGGAAACTGACGAGAACAGCCTAGATTGATAGAAAAACAAAACAATGGTAATATCTTGAAAGAAGTTAACATAGATGGCTGATTACTCGCATCAGAAGAGGACAGCCCACATTGTTTGGACATGTCATGCGAACAGGAAAACTGGAGTTCGTTGTCACAACGGGGAGGAGAGGCACGGGGAGACCAAAGGAGAAGATGATGGACAGAGTGATATTATGGCATGGAGGAACGTCGGTATCAGAAATGATTTGCAGCACAAGAGACAAAAGGTTGGACAAACACGATCAACAGCGCCACACGGCGAGGATGGTAATAATAATAATAATAATAATAATAATAATAATAATAATAATAATAATAATAAGAAGAAGAAGAAGAAGAAGAAGAAGAAGAAGAAGAAGAAGAAGAAGAAGAAGAAGAAGAAGAAGAAGAAGAAGAAGAAGAAGAAGAAGAAGAAGAAGAAGAAGAAGAAGAAGAAGAAGAAGAAGAAGAAGAAGAAGAAGAAGAAGAAGAAGAAGAAAGTGAACAAAGTCGCTTCCGCATCTATTTTATCTACCGACAAGGAATACAAGAAATCGATTGTGAAAACGCATTCTCCCATTAATGTTCGCCATTTCACAGACTAACAAGATTGTAGAAATTACATTCAGAAGCTTTTAGTATATGTTCACCTGAAAACTGGGCCCTATAGAAAATTACCAAACCGTCGGTTCCAGCAGAGCGTTTGTCGATCTAACTAAATGTTGTCTAATTGGAGAAGTCACGTCTGTAGGCCGGGCACGGAAGCAACTAGTTCTTTCAAATGTCTTGCGGGAAGTATTTCTTTGTACTATTGAACTTTGTACTATTTAACTTGGTACTATTCCCCACCCCCCTCCCCAACCTCCTTGTTTTGTTTTTACTTACATTTTGCCTTTCTTCTTAGTCTCCTCCTCCTCCTCCTCCTCCTCCTCCTCCTCCTCCTCCTCCTCCTCCTTCTTCTTCTTCTTCTTCTTCTTCTTCTTCTTCTTCTTCTTCTTCTTCTTCTTCTTCTTCTTCTTCTTCTTCTTCTTCTTCTTCTACTTCTTCTTCGTTATAGACTATTTAAAATTGTGTTAAATTCATAGTTATTTCTAAGTATATATGCGTTATCTAGTATTTTTCTTGTAATTTACAATATCCTTTCGTAACTCTTGTTTTACCATTGTTTTGCTTAACTCAGTTTACTCACCTTTGTTATAGTTACACTGTTATTACTTCTCATGGTCTATCTATTCTCCGTGTTACAGTATCTGCAATCTACTCTCCTTGTTTTCTGTAAGAGAAACATTATTACAGCACTGGTATCTCCACATCTGGCATCAGCCTTGGTGGGATGGTTAGGACGTTAAGCAGGCAACGACATGATCATGGTCGGACGACGGTTGTATACCAGCACTCATCGTTCGCCACGCAAGGGAAAGACTGTCCCCTATCCTCCGTGCATTTAGGCCTAACGAATGTGACGGTTCCGGCCCTTCACATACCCACGACAGATTCCTGCCACGGAAATGCTTTATTATTATTATTATTATTATTATTATTATTGCCGGCCTCCCTGATCGAGTGTTTGCAGCTCTCTCCGTAACCCCGAATATTCTCGTGGTTGAAGTGAGCGCACGAGAATTGGAAGCGTTCGAGTCGCGCCAGTGAACTTATGAGAGTATGGAGCCGGTCGCTCAGAAAGTCGTGGCGTGCTGATGAGCGTAATCTATAGTGCGTTTACTTTTGTCTGCTCCAATATAAAATTCCATATCTCAGTAACCAACTGAAGGAAAATGATTAGATTTAGCATATAACCTTATGAAGGGTGATGATCCTAAAGCCACCCAACAAAAATTTTTTTGTTCTGGAGATTTTACAGCAGATTTCAAAGTTTGTTTATATGCGGAATATAATTTACGCGTCCGAGATGAAGTTCATAATTTTAAATGTATTACAGCGTAGCCAGACAATCAGCGTTCAATGTTGAGTATTTTACGTGTTTCACGGAATTGGTTTTATGCCAAGAACCCCGCGTTGTTTAAACTGGGACTGTTCAGAGGTGTCTCAAAATGTGGGTTATTTTATGAAACCTGATTAATATGTTTAAAAAACAAAAATCTTACCACTTATCGCTAACATTGATTTGATTGATTGATTAAGGAACCGACATCACAGCATTCGGGGCATTCCCGTAAGCGCTCCGTCCCCATCATCAGCAGCCAGTGAAGAGTTCCAACACTAATAGTACCAGTAGCAATCTGATTATATGTCCGTCTCGCCTTTCCTTTGAACGTCGATCGTCGGCCAGATCCCCTCGTCACCCCTCGCTGTCGCATTCTTGCCAGACCATGGTGATTCATTTGCTCCTCCGAGGTGTACACATGCTCCCACAAGGCCGCAACCACGTCTGCTTTGTCATGCATCAATACGCCTCCAAGTTTTGCCGAGCCAGCCAATCTGTCCGCCTGTTCATTCCCCAGCATACCAGCATGCCCCGGAGAAAAGATCCAGACGATGCTTGTCACCCGTGACTTCCGAAGCGAAGCAAGCCACTCTGCACGAAGCTTGCCTGTCCTCACCCTACTCAGCATGCTTTCTGAGTCAGTTACATTCACGATGTGTGTGTGTATCGTATTCTCCATCCAGCGGAAAGCCGCACTGTCCGCCTCCACCTCCATTTTAAGCTAGATGTTGTGGTATCATATGCCAGACTCTCCTGCACCAAACATCGACCATTGGCTTTTACTAAGAACCCCCAGGCACTTCTCCTACCTCTCAACACCGAACCATCCGTGTAGATAATCACATCACCCCGGCGAGCATTATCCTGAATTAGTTGCTGGAATTCCACTTCCGTGGCCCCTGCTGGCCACTCCCTGCACTCCCGGCTCAATGTGATTATAACTCTGCACAAGTCTGACTGCTCCGCTGGCACTCTGACCCACTCCTCTCCTCTCCTAATGTTCTCCAAGGGGCACACCTGTCTGATCGTATCCTCCGCCTGAGCCATCCATGATTTCCCTCTTATCAGTCGCTGACCCTTAACGGCGTCCAGCGCCTCATGCAACGGGTGATCTGTGTCTGCAGCTACTCTGAGGTATGCCTTCGCCTGCATCACCTTGAGCCTACCTGCGACAGTCGGCAAACCGAGGATGTAACGCATACACACAACTGGGGTGTCTCTGGTGCATCCCAGAATGACTCGCATAGCTTCGTTCTGTATGCGCTCTAATTTCACCAGCTGACTCTTTGAGACAGTGAGCAGTCCTAGTCCATAATCAATCACTGAGAGGATCAAGTGCTGGTATAGTGTGAAAAGCATTCTCTGCTCTGTGTCCATTGCAGCCATAGTTTTAAGTGCATTGAGTCCCTTTTGAGACCTTGTCACAACCGTCTCCACATGGTCCTTGAAGGACAGGCTCCTGTCAAATGTGATTCCCAGATACTTCAGTTTGTTCTCTCTGTTGACGCTTCTACCATCTATCGTGAGGCTTGGGACATCACCTCTCACAATCCTGTTGTCCAGAGAGCACCACAAAACAGCTGCCTTTTCTGGGTGGATGACAGCACTCATTTCAGTGCACCAGTCAATCACTTTGTCTACTGTCGCCTGTAGCTCCTGGGCTGTTTGCTCCCTATCTCTCCCCTGCCTATATGCAAGAATATCATCTGCAAATGTTAGTATCCTTCCAACCCCTGGTGCTTCTAGGTTTGCAATATTGCTCGTATACACATTAAAGAGCACCGGTGAGATTGCTGATCCCTGTGGCAGTCCCGGGGTTAAAATATGTGGCTCTGAGGTCCATGCACCCAGACGGAGAGCAACCCGACGAGAATGTAGGACGGCTGCTATCCAGTTCACCAACCAGGGATTGACCCCCTTCTCCATCAGTACAATCATCAAAATATCATACCGAACTCTATTATATGCATCCTCGAGATCAAGCGCTGCCGCCATCGTTTCCTGTCTATTCTGGAACCCCTCATAAACATTAAAGGCAAAAGTGGCTGCATTTAACCAGGTATCTTTTCCTGGCCTGTAGCTCCCCAGGCCTCTTGGAAGAAGCTTCCCCCTTTCCAAGAACTCTTGCAGCTTGACAGCGACTATATTCTCTAGAACCTTCCCAAATGTATTTTTAAGGGTGATGATCCTAAAGCCACTAAGCTTTGATTGATCCTTGAATGGTTTTGGGAGAGGGATGAGATAGCTGTGCACCCAATCCTGCGGTACTGATGGTGTCCTAATGCTCTGGTTAAAGAAGTCGGTCATCTCCTTCAGGTCTGCATCGCTCAAAGCCTTCATGTGGCCATACCTAACCCCATCGGGCCCTGGTGCCGTGTCTTCTGCCTTTTTCAAAGTACGTTTAACATCTTCAACCCGTATGATGTCTTCATAATGCATATTCTTCATGGTGCCAGATAATTCCTCTCTAACTGCATCCCTGGTGTCCGCATCATTATGATTGGTCTGCTCTAAAAATCTCTGGAGAAACGCCTCCCCTTTCTCTTTGTCTGTTGTCAAGCGCACACCATCATCTCTTCAAATTGTTCCCACTGTCATAGACCGATCATTTCTTTGCATTTGTCTGTGCAGTTTCCAGAATTTTCGCAGTGTTTTATCACCTCCAATCTCCTTCATGAAACATTCCCATTTTGCGTTTTTGACCTCAGCAGCACAGCGCTTGAAGACCTCCACATTGTCTTTCTTGACATTTCCGCGGTGTCCACTGCCTCTCGTGAGCTTCGGAGTGTCTGTCGCACTTTCCTTGGCTTCATTGCAGCTCTCTTTGCTTTCCAAGCCTGGTCTACTTCTGGGGTCCACCATGGGGGATGCAAAAGAGCGCTAACATTGAAATGTGTGAATATTTTTCAATGGGATTGAATGCGAAATTGTGTATACACTTCAAAGCATCGCTATGAAGTTTTACACATATTTTTGTCAAGAAGCTGATCGCAGGAAACTGTTTTATACTATTACAAATTCCGACAAAAAGAACAGTGCATGCATTGGGTTTGAGTAATCGGTCATTGCATCTATGGGTGTAAGAATCTGGAATTAAACCACTACGCAATGACCAAACGGTAGATAGAAAGGTTATTGTAGACAGCTTTGACAAAGATGTCATAAGGCGAGCTATTATAAAAATGCTTTAAAAAGTCGCTTAAAAGTCGACAGGGTCGACTTCATTGCACCGGGTTCTATCCCATATAGCTCGGTCTCTTTCCGCAGCGCGGAAAGCATCGCACAAAGCACGAACTCCGCAGCTCTAGCGACGACCCACAGAAGTCTCCGAAAAATTTAACTCGTGAACCGAAGGATGTGGCCCGGAATAGAACCCACAACCTTTGGAGCCCGAGTAAAAAGGCTTGACCACTTCGCCACGGAGATTCCTAAAATTATAACAATTTTGGATTTTATATTCAGGATTATCCAGCATTATAAAAATGATGGATGCCAAAGAAACAGTGACTGTAAGAAAACTTAGGGTTTGGTTGAGAAAGAACAATAACATAGAGCTATCCAAAACAACTTTGTGGAAAATTATATGGACATTATCTTCACTTTTAGAAAGTACAAGGGCGGTGTCAGAGTCCAGAAAGGGTACAGTGATGCAGTGACATCGTTACGCCCGCCAGGCGACTTAGCTCCCAGCAGGGAGGCAGCAACTTCGTTACGCCACCAGGCGAGTGGTAGTTACCGGCCTGCAAGATTGCTGACTGACGAACGACCAGCGGTCAGGCCAGGACGACGCTAAACGCACGCATGCCTCGTGAAGCCACCTGAGGTGGGAGGCAAGTGGCGAACTAGCGGCAGACAGCTCGGGGACACGGACGTGGACGGACGCAAGATAGAGAGAAAGGCGTTGTGTGGTTTCTGTGCTGAAAGTCGAGTGTCTGGATCTTGAGAGTCAGACTTGTGAGCTGTATTGTGGATGTAAGTGTATTGAAGTATCCAGTATATATTGTTGTGATCATCGTTCTGTATTTAATGTGTGAATAAATCCATTGAACGGTGTGTCGTTGAGTCTTACGTCAAATCACGTTGTACTTGTACTGTCTCACATGTGTTAGGTTAGCGAGCCAAGTTTAAGACCCTGACATGTGTGGACGTGGTGGCATTCGTCCGGCTTTGAAATGAACGTGTTTATGTGATTAACGATTTAAAACTAGAGTTTGTGAACTTAGAATTTGTGTCAAACTTTATAGTACATGTATATGTGATCGTGGAAGGCTCATTTTGATTTATTACTACATTATTTAAACATGTGTAAGACTATTTGTAAACGTACAGTGCATACATATTGTTTGATCTTGTAAGCGTGTAAAACATTTGTGATTTGTGAAACTTGTCACCGTTTTGACCTTGTCGACATTGTGATCTTGTCGCCATTTTGACCTTGTTGCCATCTTGTAAACTTGATGTCTATGTCCTTACTGAATGTCATCTTGATGTAAGTGATGTGTCATCAATGTTGTAAAGTGTTGAGATACATGTAGATTGTCTTTGTGCATTGAGTTTGTGGAACGCAAAAAGGTTTGGAAAGAAAGTAACTTGTTTTGAAAAAAAAATTGTTGACTCACAAACTTACGACCTACAACTACACTCAACGCCATACAAACCTAATCAACACTTAGTGACAAGCAGGCACACACCAACAAATAGACGCTAATTTATTTTCCTCCAAAAACAAAGCAGGTTTTCCGTACCATCCGAAACCTTGCCGTAGAG
This sequence comes from Cepaea nemoralis, assembly GCA_014155875.1. Taxonomy (NCBI): domain Eukaryota; kingdom Metazoa; phylum Mollusca; class Gastropoda; order Stylommatophora; family Helicidae; genus Cepaea; species Cepaea nemoralis. Next base: position 676,565 of record JACEFZ010007376.1, read on the forward strand.
GTCATTTGTGTTTTCGAAGTAGCGACCCTACAGTTCCTAGCCCGATTTCCAACCATTCTTCACCGCATCCAGGGCACTTGAGTATATTTTTCTTTTCATTTACTTTAAGGATGCAATTTTAGGCACGTATTGTCAATAGGAATCAATTGTAAATTGTTCATTACTAACCACTTATAACATATTTTGTGTGTGTCAGAGCCTAAGTGTGCAGCAACATCGTTACGGCACCCGGCGGACAAGAGTTGTCGGCTGGCGAGAGTCTTACCTGACACGCGACCAGCGCTGACGACAGACGCACGCAAAGCCACGTGACCCCACGAGAGGCAGTGGACAGTGTGTGTGTTAATCTCAGACCAAGCTGGGACTGGACATCTGAACGGACGTGTGTGTCGAGAGCAAGGCGTTTGTGTGAATCTCTGTGGTTGTGAGCTGAACGACTGATATCGTGAGCGTTAGACCTATGAGCTGTATTGTGGTTGTGAGTTATATGTTGTACATTGCTGTAACTATTGTTATGTATTTAATGTGGTAATAAATCCATTGAACTTGTGTTGCTGTGTCTTACGTCGAATTACGTTGTACTTGTACTGTCTCACATGCGTTAGCCAACGAGCCTAATAGAAGATCCTGACATGTGTGGACGTGGGTTGCTCGTCTTTATTTAAGAACCTAATATATTTAGACGTGTGTTGTTCATCTTTGTGATTTAAAACTATAATTCTTGTACTTGTAAAATTTGTCAAGGTTATAGTGATGTACATGTGATCGGAAAAGTCTCAGTGTGATCCATTACTACATTGTCTAAATATGTTTAAGATCATTAGTAAATGTACAGTACATATTGTTTGATCCTGTAAACGTGTTAAACATTTGTGATCTGTGAAAATTGTCATCGTTTGACCTTGTCAACATCGTGATTTTGCCACCATTTTGACCTTGTCGCCATCTTGTAAACTTGATGTCTTTGTCCTTACTGAATGTCATCTTGATGTAAGTGATGTGTCATCAATGTTATTGAGTGTTCAAATACAGATAGATTGTTTTTGTGTATTGAGTTTGTGGAACGCAAAGAGTTTTGGAAAGAGTGTAACTTCTGTTGAAAGAAACACTGTTGACGACAAATTTACGACATACAATTATACTCAACGCCATCCAAACCAAATCAACACTTAGTGACTTACAGGCACACACCAACAAACACACGCTAACTTATTTCTCTCCAAAAACAAAGCAGGTTTTTGCGTACCATCCATAACCCTGCCGTAGAGGTCATTAGTGGTTCTGAAGTACGACCTTACAGTTTTCTAGCCCGATTGCCCAACCATTCGTCATCATATCCAAGGGCACTTGAGTATATTTTTCTTCACTTTAACTTTACGTATGCATTAGTGGGCACGCATCGTATAGTCAAATCAATTGTAAGTTGTTTTTCTACTAACCATTGATAATATATTTTGTGTGGTTGATTGTCATTGACGTATTCTCTCCATCATGTCGTCATTATTTGATTTCATCGATATGGGTTTAAAATTAAAGCTAGAAGGTGATGAATTAACAAAATGGAGTGAGAAGAAATACGCTGAATACTGTGAACGCGAAGATAGAGCAGCAGAAAGAGCTCTAAAACAAGCAGAAATGGCTGCCAAGCAAGCTGAGGCAGAAACAGCCTTGAAACAGGCAGAGATTGAAAAAGCTGCCAAACAAGCTGAGGCAGAAACAGCCTTGAAACAGGCAGAGATTGAAAAAGCTGCCAAACAAGTAGAGGCAGAAACAGCATTAAAGCAAGCTGAGATAGACAGTGAGCTTAAGAAAGCAGAAATAGCAGCGCAGAGTAAGAGGGAAGAACTAGAATTACAGTTGAAAATGAAACAACTGGACACCGAGACTGCAATGAATAAAGAGTCAAAGAAATCTGAAAGACTGGAGAAAGAAAACCAGTATAAGAAGTACCAAGGTATCGTTCGTAACTATACCTCGGGTGACTGCATAGCAGCTTTTACCCAAAATTTTGAGACTTTAATGGAACATTACCAAGTTCCACTTTCGGAATGGAATATTTTATATATGAGGAGTCTATCTGGGGAACCTCTGAAAGTCATTGAAACCATCCCCAAAGACCTCAGAAAAGAGTACCATTACATTAAATCTAAAATAATGGCACATTTCATGTTAGATGAAGCAGGGTACAGAGAACAATTCAGTAAACTGAGTCCAAAATCAACTCAAACGTTCTCTGACTACCTCTGTTTAGTCCGAGACATTTTCAGCAAATGGACTTCATCAGCCAAAATTAACAAAAATTATGATAAATTAGAAGATCTCATTATTCGAGATAAAGTTATTTCTTCTATTCCACCATCTTTTTCTAAGTTCTTGCAAGAGAATGAATGTACAAGTGTGGAAGAAATGGAAAGACGTGGGTCGGCCTATTATACGGCAAATAAACAGTGTTTTGCCACTGAAGCTACTGACAGTAACTGGGTAGCAGCAGCCAACTATGAGAACAACTATAGTAGGCAAAAACCAAACAGGCCTACCTCTGATAGAGTTAGACAATGCACGCACTGTAAATTGTCTCACCATTTGAACGAGATGTGCGATAAAAACCCAGGGTACCTAACATACTTGCAAAATATGGTAAACAGACAAGACGTAGAACGTAGATCGTTCAAAAGTGCACGTAAATGTTTTCTCTGCAAGGCTTACGGTCACTATCGTATGGATTGTAGAGGCAGGCATATGACCAACAAAGCCAATGCCGCCTTGTTCGATAGCTCAGCGTCAGAAGACGAAAATCCAGAAAAACATCCTGTACATGCAGCACAGGCTTGTGATGTATTTAGTGCCAACAAATGCACTGTCTGTAATACCTTCAATGAAAATGGTACCTTAACATGCGGGCACGCCGTCCCTATTGCCAATGAGGAAGCTAACTTGGCAATAGACTCAAAATGCAGTTCAGCAAAGAACATAAGAAAAGTGAACATCACAGACATGAAGACAACACCAGACTTTGTACCATATTGTAATAATGTTGTTAACATCACTCAACCTCATTCTTTATATAAAGAGGTCAATGCTCAACAAGAAAGTGAGGAATTGAACAAAACCTCAAAACTGTCGTTAGGAAAATTAACATTCCATAAAGGTTACATCAATGACACAGTATGCACATGTGTACGCGACACAGGGTCTTGTCTTATCGGTCTTCGAAAGACCTTAGCTGATCCTAAAGACTACCGAGATGAGTACATCTATTGCAAAACTGTTTCAGGGACAGTAGAGAAATATCCCATGGCATGGGCCAATATAAAATCACCTTTCCTATCAGGCAGAGTAACTTGTGCTTTGTTAGACAATCCATGTTGTGATTTATTAATTGGAAATGTATTAAATGTGACAGATTACATAGAGTCCAAACCTCACACAAGGCAAAAAGTTAACACCACAACAAATACTGCCTTAACTACCCCACTCATCATACAACAACATGATGAACAGACCAAGATACCACACCATACCAACGTGATTACCATCTCAGAACAAGAAGAAACAGAAACTGGTGTTATCAGCACAAAGAAAAAAGGTGCAGAAAACAAACAGTTCACAACAGCGTGGAAAGATCACAAATCATCATGGTATATACTATACCTCCTATACTCTCTGTTAACTACAGACATAACCAATTGCACACAGTGGATAGTTATACTTGCACTACTGATTGTAAATACAAAACAAATGTCTTTACAAACAGTTATATTTCCACATCATCATGACACAACACAGATGATATTACTCATGACAAACCAGCAGACTTTGTTACTTATGTCATTACTGTTGAACCAAATTTTGTTACTGCCACTCATAAGCTCTATGTTAAAACAACTCATACGAATACCTATGCTGAACAATGTAAAGCATCAGTCGGTGGAATTACTGACAAAAATCAGAAACAAATTACCCTACATATTTTGGAAAATATACACAAATTGCAAAAGATCATACAAACATGCACGATTACATTTCACAACTATACATGGTGTATTATTATTGTTTGAACTATTGAATGTATACACACATGTACGAGTGCAGGTTTGGAGATAGCACTCATAATGATCTCAACATGAAATTTGAAAATCCTTTTGGAAGATTTTAACCGTGACCCACTCTATATCTTTAAATCCAGTAACTCCAGACTGTCTTTGTCTGCCATACGACTCCTCCTATCTGACATTCCTAATATCATTCACTATGCTGACGACATCTGTGTCCATACAGAGACAACGACGGAACTATAACATTGACACCTGGACAGGACGTTCTACTACTACTACCTAGTATCAGACAGCACTGACTAACAGTGAAGCCTTCAAAGGTGAGCATGGCTTACCAAGAGATATCATTTCTGGTACAGAATATCCAATGGCTTTGTCATGACAGACAACAAAATTGTCTCCAAAATTCTAAAACTGTCACTTCCAACAAATAAGAAACAAGTCCGCAGTTTGTTGGGACTTATTAATTATTATAGAAACTTTATTCCTGATTTTTCAGAACTGACTGAGGTTTTTTCGAACTTACTAACCAAGAATAAACCCGAAAAAGTTGTAAACGATGAATGCCTACGAAATGCATTTGATAAAGTTTTGGCACACTTTTCTGATAAGAATTCACCTAATCTCATCCTTAAATTGCCCAACATTCGTTTACCTTTCAGATTGAGAACAGATGCTAGCTCCATTGCGATCGGTGCAGTCCTTTTGCAGGAATACAACGATATCCTGCATCCCGTGTGTTTTCTATCAAGAAAACTAAGACCCCGAGAGCGGGCCTGGTCCATTCCGCAGTTAGAGGCATTGGCCTTAGTAGAAAGTGTAACAAAGCTGTCCAGATATCTTCTAGGACGTCACTTTATCATCGAAACTGACAACAGTCCATTAAGGTATATCAATTCCACAGTACCATCAAATAACATGATTGCTCGCTGGTCCTTGAAGCTTCAGAATTTCAGTTTTGAAGTTCGCCATATTCCCGGCAGAATGAATACAATCGCCGACCTTTTGTCCCGTTGTCCGACAGACCCAGTAAGCAATGTCTGAGTGCACTGTGTAATATTACACTCAGCCCAACACAGCCACCAATGAGTGAATTTTTTTTCCATTCACCTACTGTGTAAGGTCAATAATCAAAATTGTGATACGGTTTGGAGACCGACATGTATAATATACTTATTTTAATCAAGTCATGTAATGAGTGTAGTATAATTGTGTAGTGTGTGTTAGAATGAGAACAATATTAATTGTATATATACACCAAGAACAATGTCACAGACGCTTAACCACTTACCAGAAGCGAACTTTACCATTGTGACAACTGTGAGTGATTTTCTTCACCGTCATATTTTAACGACATGTGCAAATGTGGACCGAACATTGACTCCTACACCACCTCTGCAGCTAATGTAATCCAAATTGTTCGACGTTTAACATCAGAAATAAGAACAATCGATCTTTATCCAGAAGTTGTGAACACATCGGAAATAAGAACATTCCATCATAATCCGTTGTCATACTATAACATCAGACACGAACTGTGAGAACATTCTACTATCCGTTCCGAAATAAAACCGGATCATTTGTGTTCAGAAAATGTAACATCAACCAAATTTTTCGTTTCGTGTATATTTCCGGTATAATTTAAAATGTATAACATAATTAGCAGACTATGTACAAATTTCCAAAAATTTATGACACTTGTAAATTCCTTTCGAATCTATAAAATATAATATACCAATTGGGTACTTATTTATTTTGATTAGTGTAATCTTAGAATTATATCTTGATTAATGTATTCATATTACCGACTTTTTCTCGTTAATATGAAGAAACGTCAAGCAATGACGCTAAGAAATTAAATAATTATTGTAATGTATGGAATTTCTTAAATGTCAAAATTACTTCCCTTGCATTTGTGAATTACATCAAGGGCCATAATTTGAAACATATTCATTAATGTGTATTGTATAGATAGACATTTTGTTGCTCAAATGGTTAACACAGCAGGTAGGCGTCCTCCAAGCATGTCATAGAGCTGCCAACATTGCAAACCAACATAAGAGCTCCTGACCAAATGAGGGCAGAGTTTAAGTGTTTAATACGACTAATACAAAGCCGTATTTCAGTCTGGCTAGATGGTTGTTGCAAAACAATCATATTATTACGTTTTTTTTCAAAATAGCTGGGAGGTAGATGCGTGAAGCTGGTGCTACTGATCTGACTGGGTATTATTGCAATGAAGGTAACCAGGCATCAGGGGGATGAAACCTGAATTGTGTTAAAAATTGTACTTCATTTGTCATGTCAATACAACTTACATTTTTTTGTGTATATATTTCTATGCCTTATATGTATTTTCATGCATAACACTGGGAAAGAGTAGTCTCTGACATGAAATTAACACTACCCCAGTATATACATACATCATGAATGAAAGATGGCATCTTTCATTGAAGTACCCGGGGAGAATGTCAGAGCCTAAGTGTGCAGCAACATCGTTACGGCACCCGGCGGACAAGAGTTGTCGGCTGGCGAGAGTCTTACCTGACACGCGACCAGCGCTGACGACAGACGCACGCAAAGCCACGTGACCCCACGAGAGGCAGTGGACAGTGTGTGTGTTAATCTCAGACCAAGCTGGGACTGGACATCTGAACGGACGTGTGTGTCGAGAGCAAGGCGTTTGTGTGAATCTCTGTGGTTGTGAGCTGAACGACTGATATCGTGAGCGTTAGACCTATGAGCTGTATTGTGGTTGTGAGTTATATGTTGTACATTGCTGTAACTATTGTTATGTATTTAATGTGGTAATAAATCCATTGAACTTGTGTTGCTGTGTCTTACGTCGAATTACGTTGTACTTGTACTGTCTCACATGTGTTAGCCAACGAGCCTAATAGAAGATCCTGACAGTGTGGCTGGTATCTCATTGACATTTTTCCATCATGTCTTCATTATTTGATTTCATTGATATGGGGATAAAATTACAGTTGACAGGTGATGAATTAACAAAGTGGAGTGAGAAGAAATACTCTGAATACTGTGAACGCGAAGAAAGAGCAGCTGAAAGAGCCGCCAAGCAAGCTCAGATTGATAGTGAACTTAAGAAAGCTGAATTAGATAGTGCACTGAAAAAGGCCGAGATCGAAAAAGAAACAGAATTAAAGAAGGCAGAAATAGCAGCTCAGAGTAAGAGGGAAGAACTTGAGTTACAGTTGAAGATGAAACAACTTGACACTGAGACTGCCATTAACAAAGAGTCTAAGAAATCTGAGAGACTGGAGAAAGAAAACCAGTACAAGAAATATCAAGGTATTGTACGTAATTATACCTCGGGTGACTGCATCGCAGCCTTTACCCAGAATTTTGAAACTTTAATGGAACATTACCAAGTTCCACTGTCTGAATGGAACCAACACATGAACAGTCAATCGTAATCCAGAAGGTTTTGTAGTGAAACATCCAACACATGAACTGTGAGAACATTGTACTTTCCGTAACTACATCAAACCGGAACAAGTGTGTTCTGCAAGCTTAAACATCAGCTGATTTTAGTGTTCGTGTGTACTTCCGGATTAGTTAGAAATTTAGAGCAAAATTAGCAGACGACAAATAAAAGTTTAAAAATCTATGACGATTCTAAAATCTTTAGGAATCAACAAAGTTAAATACACGAATTGTGTGATTATATATTTATGTAGTGTAATCTTAGAATCATATCTTGATTAATGTATTCATATTACCGACTTTTTCTCGTTAATATGAAGAAACGTCAAGCGATGACGCTAAGAACTAGGATAATTATTGTAAATTATTGTATTTCATTAATGTGAAAATTATTTCCCTTTCATTTATTTGTTATTACAGCATTACACAAAGGGCCATAATTTTAAATGTATTCAGTAATGTGTTGCGTGTAAATAGCCATGTTGTTGCCAGATTGTTGACACAACAGGTAGCCATTGCAGACCAACACAAGAGCTACTGGCCAAATAAGGTCAGAGTTTGAGCGTTTTATACGGCTTAGAAAAGTCGTATTTCAGTCTGGCTAGATGGTTTTTGTTTCAAGAACCATATTATTACGTTTTTTTTTAATGCTGCGAGGTAGATGCGTGAAGCTGGTACTACCGATCTGACTGGGTCATTATTGCAATTGAGGTAATCAGCCATCGAGAGGATGAAACCTGACATGTGTTAAAGGTTGAACACCACATGTCGTTGAATGCAACTTCCATTTCTTATATATTTCTATGGCATATGTGTATTTATGTGTATTTTGATACTAATGTATATAACAACAGAAGGGTAGACTCTGACAAGGTTAGAATATTAACCCAGTATGTACATATATTATACATGAAAGATGACATCTTTCATGAATTTGCCGGGGGAGCGTGTCAGAGTCCAGAAAGGGTACAGTGATGCAGTGACATCGTTACGCCCGCCAGGCGACTTAGCTCCCAGCAGGGAGGCAGCAACTTCGTTACGCCGCCAGGCGAGTGGTAGTTACCGGCCTGCAAGATTGCTGGCTGACGAACGACCAGCGGTCAGGCCAGGACGACGCTAAACGCACGCATGCCTCGTGAAGCCACCTGAGGTGGGAGGCAAGTGGCGAACTAGCGGCAGACAGCTCGGGGACACGGACGTGGACGGACGCAAGATAGAGAGAAAGGCGTTGTGTGGTTTCTGTGCTGAAAGTCGAGTGTCTGGATCTTGAGAGTCAGACTTGTGAGCTGTATTGTGGATGTAAGTGTATTGAAGTATCCAGTATATATTGTTGTGATCATCGTTCTGTATTTAATGTGTGAATAAATCCATTGAACGGTGTGTCGTTGAGTCTTACGTCAAATCACGTTGTACTTGTACTGTCTCACATGTGTTAGGTTAGCGAGCCAAGTTTAAGACCCTGACAGGCGGTAGAAATATTCTTTGCGAGCAACCGCATTTAGGAGCCATGAGAAGCAGATACCTACGTGAAATAAGGGAAATGCGCAAAGAAAATTATGGCATAGTGTATTTAGATGAAATGTGGATCAATGCGCACCACACAAGTGATAAGTAATGGCAATCAGTGGATGGACAGATAAAGCGATATGTGCCCAGTAGTATAGGACAGCTTTTGGTCATGGCCCATGCTGGTAATACGCATAATGGCTTACAACAGAATGCTGGGCTCGTGTTCGTATCAAAGCATACAGACAATCATAATAAGATGAATGGTAATGTATTTAGAGATTGGCTCGAGAATACTGTGCTTCCATCCCTAGATAGACCGTCGTGTCCAATTATGGACAATGCATGATATCAATGTTGTTGCCCAAGAAGACAAAATACCTACAGCATTGAGCACAAAGGGGGCAATAAAGATATGGCTCCGAATGGAAAACATACCATTTCCAGAAACGTATTTCTAGCTAGAATTGTTGTCCCTTGTAAAACAGACGCCAAAAAGCAAGAAGTATCAAATCGACAAGTTGATAGAAGAACATCGCTATGGGTGCTTGAGAATTCCACTGTACCATTCTCATTTTAACCCTATAGAACTTGTGTGGGCTAAAATTAAAGGACAGGTGGCAGCTGACAATACTATATTCAAATTGTCTGACGTCAAGATACTAATCCAGTCCGCGCTATTAAATATTGATAAAAGTTACTGGAAAAATGTGAGGTCCATGTATTGAAAGAGGAAGAGGACTATTGGAGAAAGAATGGATTGAATTTTATGCAACCGAGAGCAGTCATAAACCTACTGGAATCGTCCGACACAGATTAAGGTCTGAGCAGACCACATACCTTAATCCACGTGCACATCAACTGGGATATTTTGCTACAAATATTGACAAGAATTGCAGGCCCTAAACATTACAGCATCGGCATAAACAATACAACTTGTTAATGGCAACAGTTTGTATTCCACAGTGATGAATTTCCAATTCCGTGAGCCCTCATCGGTGAAAAACAATTAACATTGAAAAAACAAAAAGCTCTAGACGCATCGAATACCAACCGAAGAGTAATATTGCGGTGGGAACTGACATATTGTGGCATAACAAGAAACGTGAGAAGAAACACGTTGTCAAACGAGGGGACAACATACGAATCATTCTATAAACATCAATGAAAAGAGGACCAACATCTTGACCGTAAGTAGTAAGTAAATCTTTATTTTCCAAGGGGTAAGAATTGGGCACGCAGGCCCGTCTGACATTCTGCCCTTCTTCTCTATTTCCTCTCATACATTCTTTCATTCAACATCTCTTATGAAGAAATTCTTTGACAACAAAAGAACAATAAGCATTAAAACGCATGAAAAATAATCAATAATACATGACTCGTTGAGGCAATGTTTAACATGGGCATCATGAATACCCAAGGTGGGTGTAACGTGCCATACATATGGGAATGTTGTTGTTGTTGTTGTTTTTTTTTTGGCTAGTTGTTGTTCGAGATAATTTACCATTATTATTGTCTTTGTTGTTGTTGTTGTTTTTTGTTAAAGGGTGCATGTAGTCTGTCCTGAGGTAGTGTTCAAACAGGTTGCGACTGTATGTATAATGATTGGTGTTGTCTTTTATTTCTTGTGGAAGATTGTTCCACAACTGAGTGGTAGAGTATGCTAAGTCTATCCTAGGTTTAGGCACATGGAGTATATTTAGTCGTTCGCTATGTCTTGCATTATATTTAAACAGTGGCCAAAGGTAGACCGTTAAGAAGGAAGCCCACTACAGAGACATTCACAGCTATATTCGTCGTGCAAAACATGTAATCATGTTCCGTCTCAGCAGACAATGCACCCACTCCCATACGAATCTGGATACGCCTTATGTTTGTCATCCGAACTGGCGGGGGCATTGGCATTACTGTAAAACAAGTTTGTTAGCGAGGAATCACTAGTTTTTCATCAAAACATTTAAGAAATGTCGCCGCTTTTCATGATTTAAGTTGCTTTTGGACCTATCAAAGATATATTACTTGGGTGGGGGTAAATATAAGACGGCAAGAAAAATTTCATAACGATGCAACAGACAGTTTTCAAAATAATTGATCGTGAATGACGGCATTCATTTCTGGACATACTGTAGCCTGGGAATCAACATAGAGCTTAAAGATGCTGGTGTTCACCGCAATATCTTGAAACAGGATGGAAACGCGGGGGAAAAAATTATTATTTTTAATAATAATAATAATAATAATTATTATTATTATTATTATTATTATTATTCCGTACAGCCGATCTTCGAGGGGAAAATTAACTATCCGCAGTATTCAGCCAGTGTCTTCAGCCTTAGTTATAACTGGTGTGGTTCATAGCGCGGTTTGGTCTTTTCATGGTCCTTTGTAGTTTAAACGTATTCTTCTGATACATGTGTGGTTCATATTGTGCCATGCCGGTAGGCGCGGGCGGTCATGTTTCGCCATCTTACATGATCACAACAGGGTAGTGAACCAGCTCAGTGTTCTTGTCTAGACAATGCGATGTGGTCACACCATCCTGATATGTGCTTCTCTGCCTCCCCTTGTTCTTTTCCCCCTCAATCTTGCTAATTGTAGCCAAGTTCTCTAGTTTAATTTTTTTTTCCTCATAACGAACCCCCCAAAAAATTTGACTACGTCAAATTTATCTATTCAGTTTGCTGTTTTCATATGCCTCTTGTAGAACATATTCGTTGGTTTTTCTGTCAGTCCTTGATATTCTTTGCATTTTCCTCAGAAACCACATTTCCACGGTCATTAGATGTTTTTCAGCTTGTCTGCTCGTCGTTCACGCTTCACATCCATATAAAAGTACTGTTCCTATGTAGCACTTCAACTGTCCCTCTATGCCTGCTTGGGTTAATCTACGTCGCTGTTTTTCATTCCTTCGTTCGCCGAAGATATCTGCGAAGTTCACACCGACAATTTCACTTATTCCTATCATTACGAGGACTGTATTAGGTTAATTTTAAATCTATTTCTTGTACTGATTATTTTTCCTTAGTGTTGTCTCTTAGTTATTGCTACTGTTGGTGTCTACTGTCCAAGTATATATGGATCCGCTTGTTATTGTTGCTTCTTTTTACTTTACCCCCAACAATAAAACATTTTGATTGCTTTTTAATAATGCTTCTTGTTTTCAATATGATCATATTGTTTATTTTCATATGTGCAGTTATTTATTTTTCTATAGTTCCTACAGTTTCAGTTGGTTCTATTACTATTGTTGTTATCCGTTTGATACTACCGGCTTCAGGTGAAGCAGTGCATCTGGGAGGGTACAAGCCTTATCCTTGTGAGAGGAAATGCAATCTAAAGACTAAAATATCATGGCAAGGCAGACCAGGCCCTAAGTCTTGATCGGCAACTGGTCTAGCATCGAAGCTCCGACCGGCGGACAGTTAGAGTATTGCTTTGCTGATCCGGCAACTTCTGTAATTTGTCTTGTCACAGATGTATTGGCAGGCTTTGCCATGGGAATGTTATTCCTATGGGAAAGGTCCCATGGAATGGGATGGGACAGCAAACATTTGTATTTCCCATGGGACAGTAGCCATGTCATGGCAACTTGATCTACGTCAAAGCTACCCTCAATATTTTAATTTTTTTTTTTTTACCTTTTTAAAGCTTTTTATCCTTCTTTTTTTTTCCTTTACATATTTGTAACTATTCTTTATCTTGTGGTGGGACACGGGATAAATAAATAAATAAACACACGTAGCCTTTTATTATATAAGATTACATTTTGGTGCGGCTCTAGCAATTAAAATGATAAAAGTGTGACGTGACTGGAAAAAGGTTGCAGAGCACTGATCTATGTAGCAAAAATACGTAATATGCATCGCTAAGCAGGCTTGCGTTGGTCAAATTCAGGACTATTTGCGGGAAATTTAACTTATTGCGGGATTTTGGTAGCATGTGTGGATTTTTTGTAATAGTGCAATACATCAATGTATCATTTCATTTAAAAACAAATATCGAATTTAGACTATCTGTTGGGCCGTGTTGGGTAGTTTTGATGATCACTCTGCTTGCTAAAATGCTGGTAACACTGTCTGAGTGATGTTACAGTTTCGTTTTCGGGCAGGCGGCAGCCGTGCCAGACTAACACATTGCACATGCGCACTGCAAGTCAGCCATTGTTGCTGTAGATGTTGATTGCCGTCTTTGGCGATTCGTAAATAAGAATCTAGTTATTATCTGCTGTAATCGAAGTTGTTTTGTCGCTGAATAGCAGTATTTATATTTGGTTTGAATATTAGGTACTATAAAAAAAAAAGGACTACTATATATTTATAGTCTATAAATATATAGTAGTTCTAATTTCAAATAATTTGCGAAGCCAGTCACTTGAAGTCACGGTGTTACTGAATGTACGAACGAACGAACGAACGAACGAACGAACGAAAATCTTTATTTTCAAAGGGTTAAGAATTGGGCACGCAGGCCCGCCTGACATTCCGCCCTTCTTCTCTATTTCCTCTCATACATTCTTTCATTCAACATCTCTTATGAAGCAATTCTTTGACAACAAAAGAACAATAAGCATTAACACGCATGCAAAATAATCAATAATACATGACTCGTTGAGGCAATGTTTAACATGGGCATCATGAATACCCAAGGTGGGTGTAATGTGCCATACAAATGGGATATTTTTTTTTTTGTGTGTGGCTAGTTGTCGTTCGATATAATTTACCATTATTATTGTCTTTGTTGCTGTTTCATTTTTTTTTAAGGAGGCATGTAGTCTGTCCTGAGGTAGTGTTCAAACAGGTTGCGACTGTATGTATAATGATTGTTGATGTCTTTGATTTCTTGTGGAAGATTGTTCCACAACTGAGTGGCAGAGTATGCGTAAGCTTGTTTTATATAAGTCTATCCTAGGTTTAGGGACATGGAGTATATTTAGTCGTTCGCTATGTCTTGCGTTATATTTAAACAATGGCCAAAGGTAGCTTGGGGCATTTTGAAATAGGAATTTGTGAGTTTAGCCAAGATCCAGAATGTGCAATTTTGGGAATAGTTTAATTTTAGTCTGCAAGACAAACATATCTTTGCCATATGGGGGAATTATTACATGTGGACTAGGTCAAGATTGGGAATGGATTACTTTTCCTCTGTCTCTTATAAACATTGATAGTAATCAATCCCATACTGCACAATTTAGGCACAGTTCTTTTGCACGTGAATTTCTTGCCGAATTTACCACATTCTTCAGTCCATAGAAGACAAGGTTGCATAAACAAATAAACAACAATAAAGACATTGTCAAGTCAGTTCTTAATAAGAACATACGGAATGTGGACACCAATAAATGGGCCAATGATTGAATAACTTTTTCTAGGCTGTGTAAGCCTACGGTACCACAAAATCAATCAATTAATCATGTGCCATGCCGGAAAGCGTGGGCGGTCATGACTCGTCATTTCACTCGATCACCAGAGTCGTGGATCAGCTCAGTGTTCCTGTCTAGACCATACCATGTGGCCATGCCATCCAGGTATTTACTTCTCGGTCTTTCCCTTGATCTGTTCCTTCTATCTTGCCAGTTGTCACTAAGTTCTCTAATCCATTTCTTCTCATAACATGTCCAAAAAATTTTGACTGTCTACGTCTAATTTCTCTAATCAGTTTACGATTTTCATTTGCCTCGTGTAGTACTTGGTCATTGGTTTTTCTGTCTGTCCGAGTTATTCTTTGCATTTTCCTCAGAAACCACATTTCTGCAGCCTTCAGATGTTTTTCAGCTTGACTGCACATTGTCCAAGTTTCACAACCTTGCAAAGAACAGGCGCTATGTATCCCCTCAACACTCTTTTTCTCATTTCAATTGACATCTTTTTATTGGTCAGTATGTTTTTCATCTTGCTAAAGGCTACTTTCGCCATGGCGATTCTTGTTCTAATCTCTTCAAGGCATTTCCCATCAGATATTATGACTTCTTCTTCTTCAGCGTTCCGAGCCATTGAGGTTCTGTGCTGCAGATACAATCCGTCTCCATTCGTCTCTCTTGCCAGTCGTTGATTCCAAGTGCTTGTAGGTCTGTATATATATTATCTCTCCACCGTCTTCTTGGTCTACCTCGGGGTCTAAGGTAATTTATTTCCTGAGTGTAAGCGAGTTTTGTTTCCCTATTATCTTCCATTCTTTCTATATGCCAGATGTTATGACTGTTCCGAGATAATTTACCAATTCACTTGTTGAAGAATATTCCCATTTACGTGTATATTATATTGTGGTATTTCGTTCTCCCTAGTGACGATCATAATCTATGTCTTTTTGCAATTTAATTCTAATCCCAGTTGTTCACTGTGTGCAACAACCGCATCCACTAATTGTTGCAGACCCTGCTCATTGTCTGCAATCAATGCTGTATCATCTGCATATCTAATGTTATTGATGTTTCGTCCTCCAATGCTGATTACATTTATATCTTCTACATTTCTGAAAATATTTTCACTGTATAGGAAAAAAAAAGATCTGGAGACATTACACATCCCTGCATAACACCTCTCTTAATAGGCTGATATTGTCCCACTTCATTATCAATCCTTATGGCAGCTTGCTATTTCCAATATATTTTTTTTATAAGTCTAATGTCTTTCTAATGACCCCAAAATGGCCATCCAAAAATATGAGTTCCAGGATCTTACTAAACCCGTTGTCGCTAAGATGTTGAGGGAGGGAGAATGCCTCTTGATTGAACAGAAAATCTTGTTCGAAAAGAACATGTAACGCCTTCAACAGCTGATGTTAAAGCGGTTAAAATATCTGAAGGTATTTTAGCAGCATTTCCTTGCTGTGCAAAGTGCAAAAAGCTATACGGTTGGTATAAGCTGGTTAATGAAAACTGGGTTAATCAAAGTGGGTCATGGAGTTGCAATACAACATAGCATGAAATGTGGTTCCGGTGGTTCTACTAACATCAAATGATTTTATTTTTTTTTAAAGCAAAGCAGTGGGAAGTAAGAAAACCACGACCAACATTGTCAAATGCTTGGCAAAACACTGTTTTTGAACTAAATACATCACATCCAACAGTATCCATTTCGGCTGGATGTGACATTATATGTGATGTTGCTAACTTTGCTGCAAGATCTACTCACCCTGCAAACAAGGTATATAATTACACTATATCACGGCAAACAGTGACTCGTTCTACTTTGGAGCAAGGAAAATTGGCCCGCAGTTTCAAAAATTGTTTCAAAATATGGCAAAAGATCCAGAATGTGCAATTTCAGGAATAGTTGACTTTTGGTCTGCAAGACAAACATATCTTTGTCATAAGGAGGAATTATTGCATGTGGACTAGATCAAAATTGGGAATGGATTACTTTTCCTCTGTCTCTTATAAACATTGATAGTAATCAATCCCATACTGCACAATTTAGGCACAGTTCTTTTGCACGTGAATTTCTTGCCGAATTTACCACATTCTTCAGTCCATAGAAGACAAGGTTGCATAAACAAATAAACAACAATAAAGACATTGTCAAGTCAGTTCTTAATAAGAACATACGGAATGTGGACACCAATAAATGGGCCAATGATTGAATAACTTTTTCTAGGCTGTGTAAGCCTACGGTACCACAAAATCAATCAATTAATCATGTGCCATGCCGGAAAGCGTGGGCGGTCATGACTCGTCATTTCACTCGATCACCAGAGTCGTGGATCAGCTCAGTGTTCCTGTCTAGACCATACCATGTGGCCATGCCATCCAGGTATTTACTTCTCGGTCTTTCCCTTGATCTGTTCCTTCTATCTTGCCAGTTGTCACTAAGTTCTCTAATCCATTTCTTCTCATAACATGTCCAAAAAATTTTGACTGTCTACGTCTAATTTCTCTAATCAGTTTACGATTTTCATTTGCCTCGTGTAGTACTTGGTCATTGGTTTTTCTGTCTGTCCGAGTTATTCTTTGCATTTTCCTCAGAAACCACATTTCTGCAGCCTTCAGATGTTTTTCAGCTTGACTGCACATTGTCCAAGTTTCACAACCTTGCAAAGAACAGGCGCTATGTATCCCCTCAACACTCTTTTTCTCATTTCAATTGACATCTTTTTATTGGTCAGTATGTTTTTCATCTTGCTAAAGGCTACTTTCGCCATGGCGATTCTTGTTCTAATCTCTTCAAGGCATTTCCCATCAGATATTATGACTTCTTCTTCTTCAGCGTTCCGAGCCATTGAGGTTCTGTGCTGCAGATACAATCCGTCTCCATTCGTCTCTCTTGCCAGTCGTTGATTCCAAGTGCTTGTAGGTCTGTATATATATTATCTCTCCACCGTCTTCTTGGTCTACCTCGGGGTCTAAGGTAATTTATTTCCTGAGTGTAAGCGAGTTTTGTTTCCCTATTATCTTCCATTCTTTCTATATGCCAGATGTTATGACTGTTCCGAGATAATTTACCAATTCACTTGTTGAAGAATATTCCCATTTACGTGTATATTATATTGTGGTATTTCGTTCTCCCTAGTGACGATCATAATCTATGTCTTTTTGCAATTTAATTCTAATCCCAGTTGTTCACTGTGTGCAACAACCGCATCCACTAATTGTTGCAGACCCTGCTCATTGTCTGCAATCAATGCTGTATCATCTGCATATCTAATGTTATTGATGTTTCGTCCTCCAATGCTGATTACATTTATATCTTCTACATTTCTGAAAATATTTTCACTGTATAGGAAAAAAAAAGATCTGGAGACATTACACATCCCTGCATAACACCTCTCTTAATAGGCTGATATTGTCCCACTTCATTATCAATCCTTATGGCAGCTTGCTATTTCCAATATATTTTTTTTATAAGTCTAATGTCTTTCTAATGACCCCAAAATGGCCATCCAAAAATATGAGTTCCAGGATCTTACTAAACCCGTTGTCGCTAAGATGTTGAGGGAGGGAGAATGCCTCTTGATTGAACAGAAAATCTTGTTCGAAAAGAACATGTAACGCCTTCAACAGCTGATGTTAAAGCGGTTAAAATATCTGAAGGTATTTTAGCAGCATTTCCTTGCTGTGCAAAGTGCAAAAAGCTATACGGTTGGTATAAGCTGGTTAATGAAAACTGGGTTAATCAAAGTGGGTCATGGAGTTGCAATACAACATAGCATGAAATGTGGTTCCGGTGGTTCTACTAACATCAAATGATTTTATTTTTTTTTAAAGCAAAGCAGTGGGAAGTAAGAAAACCACGACCAACATTGTCAAATGCTTGGCAAAACACTGTTTTTGAACTAAATACATCACATCCAACAGTATCCATTTCGGCTGGATGTGACATTATATGTGATGTTGCTAACTTTGCTGCAAGATCTACTCACCCTGCAAACAAGGTATATAATTACACTATATCACGGCAAACAGTGACTCGTTCTACTTTGGAGCAAGGAAAATTGGCCCGCAGTTTCAAAAATTGTTTCAAAATATGGCAAAAGATCCAGAATGTGCAATTTCAGGAATAGTTGACTTTTGGTCTGCAAGACAAACATATCTTTGTCATAAGGAGGAATTATTGCATGTGGACTAGATCAAAATTGGGAATGGATTACTTTTCCTCTGTCTCTTATAAACATTGATAGTAATCAATCCCATACTGCACAATTTAGGCACAGTTCTTTTGCACGTGAATTTCTTGCCGAATTTACCACATTCTTCAGTCCATAGAAGACAAGGTTGCATAAACAAATAAACAACAATAAAGACATTGTCAAGTCAGTTCTTAATAAGAACATACGGAATGTGGACACCAATAAATGGGCCAATGATTGGACCGCTTTTTCTAAGTCTGTTGTTCCAACTGTTATTTCATTGATCAAGGATTTACATCTTTCTTCTGAATCATCTGCTGTATGTGAAATAGCAGGAATTGTAGAACAAAAGCCGAAAAGTGATTTTGACTTATTTTTTAAAATCTTCAATCAATCAAAGCACTTAAGTCAGAAACAAATGCCTTGAGGATGAAATCACCCTGTTTCAAAAATTACGGCAACCACATTCAAAACCATTAAATTATTGGAAGAAATGAACATAGGTTTCCACTGCTAACAGCAAGTGCGAAAATTGTTTTGGCCATACCAGTGTCATCAGCGGCAGTAGAGCACTTATTTAGTGCAGCTGGATTGTTGTTGAGTAAGTTACGAAAACGTATGCTACATGTCTCTTTGTACATGTAGTCTATTTAGAAGACAATAAACTAAAATTTCATAAATTTCATAATTTTATTTGAATTGTATTTCATATTAATATTATAATGGGAATCCCAGTGAATGTGGTGGAATGGGACAGACATAGATTACCATGGGATGGGATGTGACAGAAACATGTCCCATTGAAAGCCTGTGAGTATTGGTGTTACCTTTCCTCTGGAGTAAACTAGGCAGGCCGAGATAGAGAGAAATCTTGCTGCATGGGCAAGACATGGTCGCTACAATTCAGCCCAAGCTTTGTGTTATGGAGAGGTTACTATGCATGTTTTTGGAAGCACAATAACTAACGCCTGTCTAGACGGCATTGTCACAGTATATATATATAGTATGATAGTATTGGTGGATACTTGATATATGTTATAGCTATTTCTATCGTCCCTACAGTTTCTGTTGTTTCTGTTATTCTTGTTATTTCTGTGATAGTATTAGCGGCAACTTGGTATATAGTTATCGTGACTGCATTATTGCAATTATACCTATTACATGTATTATTCTTGCTGATTATTTCTTTCGTTATCGCTGGTATTCTTGTTGTGTGGTTATCATTTCCTCCAAAGTATAAGTGGCCTATCCGCCGTGTTGGTGCTGGTCGTCCATTTGCTTCTGTTCTTCCTGCTCTGCAGCTGCTATCCGTTTGCTCGCCGTTTGGCGTTTTCGTGTGTTTCCTGTGGAGGACGACCAAAGAAGGATCCGTCAAACTCGATGTCATTTTAGTCGGCTTCTCGTTCTTGCTTGTCATTTGTTTCTTGTCTTGGTTGGCGTTTCATGCGTTGGTCCTGGCCAGGAACGGCCCCGAAAAGTTCGTTTTTGATTGTGCGGTTTGATTGTATGGTTTAATAGTGTGGTTTGATTGTGTGCTTTGATTGTATGGTTTGATTGTGTGGTTTTATTGTGTGGTTTGATTGTGTGATTTGATTGTGTAGTTTGGTTGTGTGGTTTGATTGTGTGGTTTGACTGTGTGGTTTGATTGTGTGTTTTGATTATATGGTTTGATTGTGTTTTAATTTAATTGTGTGATTTGATTTGATTGTGTGGTTTGATTGTGTGGTCTGCAAGATTTCATTTGTTTGTTGGAGGGCGTTGAATGGCTTCTCACTTTCCCTACGTTGGGGAAGTTTCCTACCGTCTCTTGTTTTCCAGCGTAGGAGAGGTTTCCTGCGGATCTCTCTTATTTACCGTGCCTGAAACACCAGCGACACAAACAGAGACACCTGCGACACAAACAGAGACACCAGGCAAGAACTAACATTAAAGACGGAGTTATAAAACAAAGGCAGCAGTTACCAGCAAGAAATCAACACCAACTATGGACAATCACAGAAAATGCATTAAGTATATTTAGCAACCTAATTTCGAAATCCCACAGCTTATAAGAAACAACATAAAGACACAACAGGTCACTTCAGACAGTTGAACGGAGTCAAACCAGTTTATCTTAACGGAAAAAAGACGGTTCCTGACGTCTCCTCTTGTCCAGGGCTATGTTTATATCTTCCAATTTGTTGTGATTCATGTCTTGGCTGCACCGAACGACGCCGGCTCGGTTGAGATTCTGAAGCTGTGAGATGCAGCAGTTTCGGTGAACATTTCAACCCTTCATCTTCTTCCCACCCCACGAAAGTTATCTTATGTTGTGTTATCATAATCGATATCACCGCACATTTGATATTTCCTAGTCTGCTCAGTCATCAGATCCAGCAGCCATCTTAAATTATCTATACTCACAGTTTCCACGAGGAGTTTGTTACTTAGTCATCAGTAGCGGTTCCAACTTCACGACAAGGGGTTACCCCATAATGTTCCGTTTCTTGTGCGAGTGAATATCACACAAAATGCTCCCCACGCCCGCACAGACATCCATGCATAAGGCCGCTGCCAGAATGTCAACACAACAGTCCGCCACTACGATTACAGTTCAAGACTTGGGGCGTATTTGGTGTATTGTGCTGGCCACGTATTTTAAAAGACAAATCGTCAAAACGGAAGACATGGTCAAGATCACTCAGACCGACTTTACTTTCCAGTTACTTTGCCTAGTACCCATTGTAGGCTGTGTAGACTTGCCCCGTGTACACTTTAACAATATTCTCTAGATGGGAATTGGAACGCATATCGCCGCTCTACAGGCAACAAGCATACTAACCTGTGCCAAACAGGCATCCCATAACACCTCATCTATTACCAAAGGGAACCATACCACAAATATTTGAGACCTTATTGTAGTCCACAAATCCAACATAAAATGGCCAGTCAGGCCAATACTTTGATGTTTGATAATGCGTTACTTATCTATCAGTCCATGCCCAGTGGCATCTCATGAAGCTAATAACCAGTTCTTTTTGTGAGTTAATTTCTTTCAATATATCTGTATTGCTCTCTCTCTCTCTCTCTCTCTCTCTCTCTCTCTCTCTCTCTCTCTCTCTCTCTCTCTCTTTCGTTCTCTCTCTTTCTCTGTCCACGGTCTTATATTATTCTAGCATAAAACTACATCTCCGGAGCATCCACATACCAGAATAAGATCAGCGTTGCCAGTAGTGGGTTGTGTTCAATATTTAAATCTCAAATCCCGAAACAACCAAATAAACAATTATTTGTATCACTTCGATTGATAAAGATAAATTGCAGAGAATATCCTTCATCTTGTGAAATGTTGCCCTTGCATGGGCTATTCTACATTTAACTTCGTTAATACAAGTTCCATCTGCTGTTTTTAAATAACAAAAATTCTTCAATACATTGACTTGTTTCAGGTTGCTTACATTCACATCATTGTTGAATTTGGTTATACACTGTGTCTTTATAATAACTATTACTTTGAAGATAAAGTTCGTTCGTTCGTTTGTTCGTTCGTTCGTTCGTTCAAGTAGCCAAACATATACCAGTGTGGTTGGAAAAGAAAGTTAATCATTCTTCAGAAATCCCTCTGCAGCCGACAGATCATAAAACTTCGAATTCGGCCATCACAAAACATTTGCTTATTAGCCATCATCATAATTAACAATCGGGGGTTTCTGTGGCGAAGTGGTCAAGCCGTTTGACTCGTGCTCCGAAGGTTGTGGGTTCGATTCCATGGTTCGATGGGCCGCGTCCTTCGGTTTACGAGTTAAATGTTTCGGAGAGTCCTGTCGGTCGTCGCTAAAAGCTACGGAGTTCGTGCTTTGTGCGACGCTTTCCGTTCTGCGGAAAGAGACCGAGCCATATGGGATTAAACCTGGTGCAATGAAGTCGACCCTGTCGACTTATTTTTTTTTATAGTTAACAATCAAGATGCATTTCGTATACTATATTCGACGAACAATAATGGGATACTCAAATTTATCGAAACATTATCTATTAAGCTATTCCAGCCATTGTTATGCAAAGAGAAGGATTTTCTATTAGGAGTTAGTTTTCCGTTGGAGGAGGCTGCGGTGTCTGTCTGTCTGTCTGTCTGTCTGTCTGTCTGTCTGTCTGTCTGTCTGTCTGTCTGTCTGTCTGTCTGTCTGCCTGCCTGCTGCCTGCTGCCTGCCTGCCTGCCTGCCTGCCTGTCTGTCTGTCTGTCTGTCTGTCTGTCTGTCTGTCTGTCTGTCTGTCTGTCTGTCTGACTTTCTTGACCTTCGAACAACACCAGCGACTATGTACTTAGTATTTCAGCCGGAGTATTGTTTGCTTGTGTACATCTTTTGATATATAACTCTGCAGTATATCAGAGGAGCGGCTGACCGGGTGGCTAGAACGCAGGACGCTCAGTCGGGAGATCCGGGTTCGAATCCTCGGTAAGGTGTGGGATTTTTTTCTGTCGGGGGCAAACAGAAAATCCTAACTTGCACAGTTCGCGGCGACTGCACTAGCCAGGAGGCCTTAATTCCTCTGGCTCAAAGACACCTCTGCCACACACCGCAAGGTACTATATTTGCAGTAAATGACACCCCCCAACCCCCCCCCCCTCCCCCCCCCCCCACAAAAAAAATAATATGACAGTATGCACTTGGAGGGATGCGACGAATTATACCAGGCAAACAATCGTGCAATATTCTGTAATTTACATCAGTGTCTATCTGTTAAATTACTCTCTAAATCTGTGTTGCGATTTGTATTTTACATCAAGGTCTACTTGTTAAATTACCCTCTGCATTTGTGCCGCGATCTGTAATTTACATCAATGTCTACTTCTTAAATTACCCTCTGCAGATGTGTCGCGATTTGAAATTTTCATCAATATCTACTTACAATATGGCCGGGCGGGTGTAAAAGGGTAAACATATCCCTCCTTGGTAGTCATACAAATCCTAGAATGTGGCGGGGTAGTGGTATCCGCTATCAGAGGATAATGAAGGAACTCCCTTCCCTACGCTACCGAGGGACACACCTATGCAAGGCGAAGTACCCTTTAACCCCCACATCCCTTTCCTTGCGGCTGTGCTAACACGAAACCATATGGTCACATGGCTGATTGAGCTTAAGCGCAGCCGACAGATGTCTCCAGCTGGTACGGTCGACAGAGGTTCTCTGCACAGAGACAATGGTCGCGGTCACCGAGCAGTGTGATTAATGATTAATGTTAATGTCTATGATTAACATCTTTCAGGTAAATCTTCAGTTAATGATTCCATGGCTCACATAATACCAGAAATACTGAGGAGAACGCGGACTTGACACAAGCCTGGTGATCGTATGAGATGGAGAATCATGACCGACCACGCGTGTCGGCATGGCACACGATTATAAAATTATGTCATCAACATAAAACACTAAAGAAAAAGGAAGTTGGTAAACGGTTGTTACGTCCCAACGCTGTGTTGCCAATGCTGACATGGACAGTCCTAGAAACACAGAGGCGTAAATTACATCTAGTGTGATGCACAAGAAATGCAGCTGAAGAAACAAGAAGAGATAGAGAGATTAATGAGAAACTAATGCAGGGATAACACTATTACACCTATTACTGACTTGATAGAAGACCAAAGAATTAAATTTAGCTAGAATAAAACAAGATCAACCAATAGCTAGAGAGTTCTACATGAGAACATTGGTATACAAGGCGATAGGACGATGCAGAAAGTGTTGGCTAGATGGAGCAAAGGAAATCAAATAATATGACATTAGAACAAGCAACAAGACAAGAGAATCACAGAAAATTACGTTGATGATGAGGATTTTAACACGTAACCCCCCCCCCCCCCGCACACACACACACGCACGCACGCACACACTCACACCCACACCACACGCACATATCGCACAACTCACTCACACACATACAGACGCAGAGCTGCAGTTGCCTCGATTGCCGAGTTCTGCCCAGGAACAGATAACCCACTTGACATAATTCACATTCCCAGGATAGATGCGATTCCCATTACAGTTGTGCCCCTTGACGACTGCGTACGCATTCAGGAGACGGGGAATTGCCCTATATGATAACCGCTTCCAGGATCTCTCTTGGCAGTAATGTGCCATCCTCGTGCCTTTACCTCGTTTCCCTTGTCCACGGACGGAGATACAGACACACTGTCTTCCAGACAGACGTGTAAACACATGTTAGACAGACAGACACAGGAATGCAAGAACGAACCTCACTTTAAACGGATTAAGAATGCACAGGAAAGGCCCGTTAGACATTCTGCATTTTGTTTGAATTATCGCCCCACAAATTTGCATTAATAAATACGAATTATCAATATCGTGTTTCGGACGCAGTTTGTAATCTCACATACCTGCGTTCGAAACACAGCTGTGGGCGATTTGGCAGTAAACCGCCTTACGTTCGTTTTACATGAAATGGTATGGATGTCGTTCGTTCAGAAAGCAATGGCAAATTACTGAACGTAAACTTGCCCAGAAATCACGAACAGCCAAATATGCTGGGATTGACTGCTACGTCCTGTAAAGGATATGAAAGTAACATATTACACAATAATGAGATAAACATATATTGGAAACAACAAGCTGCCATAAGAATTGATAATGAAGTAGGTCAATATCAGCCTATTAAGAGAGGTGTGAGACAGGGATGTGTAATGTCTCCGGATCGATTTTCCCTTTATAATGAAAATATTTTCAGAAATGTATAAGATAAGAAAGGAATCATCATTAGATGAAGAAACATTAATACCACCAGATGTGCAGATGATACAGCATTGATTGCAAGACAATGAGATGGATCTGCAACATTTAGTAGATGCGATTGTTGCACACAGTGAACAACTAGGGTTAGAATTATCGTGTAAGAAGACAGATTATGGTCGTTACTCAATCAATCAATCATGTGCCATGCCGGAAAGCGTGGGCGGTCATGTCTCGCCATTTCACTCGATCACCAGTGTCGTGGATCAGCTCAGTGTTCCTGTCTCGCCCATGCCATGTGGCCAAGCCATCCAGGTATTTTCCTCTCGGTCTTCCTCTTGGTCTGTTCCCCTCGATCTTGCCAGTTGTCACTAAGTTCTCCAACCCATTTCTTCTCATAACATGTCCAAAAAATTTTTGACTGTCTACGTCTAATTTCTCTAATCAGTCTACGATGTTCATTTGTCTCCTGTAGTACTTGATCATTGGTTTTTCTGTCTGTCCATGGTATTCTTTGCATTTTCCTCAGAAACCACATTTCTGCAGCCATCAGATGCTTTTCAGCTTGACTGCTCATTGTCCAAGTTTCACATCCATACAAAATAACAGGCTCTATGTATCCCCTCAACACTCTTTTTCTCGTTTCAATTGACATCTTTTTATTGGTCAGAATGTTTTTCATCTTGCTAAAGGCTAGTTTCGCCATGGCGATTCTTGTTCTAATCTCTTCAAGGCATCTCCCATCAGATGTTATAACTGTTCCAAGATAATTGTACCGATTCACTTGTTGAAGAATATTTCCATTTACTCGTATATTACATTGTGGCACTTCTTCCTTCCTACTGACGACCATAACCTGAGTCTTTTTACAATTTAATTCTAACCCCAGTTGCTCACTGTGTACAACAACCGCATCTACTAATTGTTGCAGGTCCTGCGCATTGTCTGCAATTAATACTGTATCATCTGCATATCTAATGTTATTGATGTTTCGTCTCCAATGCTGATTCCATTTATATCCTCTACATTTCTGATTTTCACTGTGCAGGGAAAAAAGATCTGGAGACATCACACATCCCTGCCTAACACCAGTAGTAGGTTACGTTGTAACTGATTAGTATTTCTGGATTGTGGTGCTGGATTGACCCCAATCCAGCTGCATTGGGGTTAGGGGTTAGGGGTTAGGGGTTAGGGGTTTGGGGTTAGGGGTTAGGGGTTAGGGTTAGGGGTTAGGGTTAGGGTTAGGGTTAGGGGTTAGGGTGTTAGGGTTAGGGGTTAGGGTTAGGGTTTTTGTCTTCTCCTAATTATACTTTCTGGATTGACTTCGCTGGATTGCCCCCAATCCAGCTCGGGGCCAGTGCGGTTTGGGTAGGGTAGGTATCTAAGTCATATGTAAGGGTTGATACATCTAATAAAAGACATGTTTTCTAAGAGCAGATAATTGAGTGTGTGTATAATATTTTAACTAATTGTAAAAAATAAATAAAAAACATAAATAAATAAACAACAACCTGGCGCGCGCGGCGGCGGGCGCAGGAGCAAGCGCGGCCGATCGGTCGCGTGGAGCGGTCGACCCCAGTAAAACAATGTCTTTTAGTACCCAAGTGGCCAGTCATTGCTGAGTGATCACTAGTCCGGTTATTGACGAGTACTGTGGTGGGGTTAGGTGGGTCGAAGTCTCGAACCGCGCCGGGTGTCATATGAAAATTATAATAAGTAAAAAGGTATATATGGCGTGTATATGATCTGTAGTGGGTCGTAGTGGCTTATAAAACTATCATCATATAGATTACACCTCTTGAAATGAAAACCTTAAAAAAGTAAAGATGGCATGTAGTAACGGTTGTAAGGGGGCGTGGCTTCGTGGTATTCGTTGTTAAGGGGTTGGTGAGTGGTGATGTACCTATATAACAGCTTCCGAACAATTTAAAGGGATGGGCGAGTGGCGAAGTGGCTAAGTAAATGCGTCGGTTCCTTGCTAAGAGGCAGAGGAGTTGCTAGATAAAGGCTCCAGGTCGTTGTCAAGGGGTTGGTGAGTGTACAAATAGCTAAATAACTGCATCTGTTCCTTGTTAAGAGGTGGGCGAGGGGCGGATTGGTTGGATAATTACGCCCGTTCATTGGTAAGAGCCAGGGTGATCGAGTGGAGAAGTGGGTAAATATAGGCATGGAGGTATACCACCGACACATTCAACGCATAATTTCGGCGTCGGTCGTCAGAAGACCAAGGATATTTTCATTATATGTCTATTGTAAAGGGGTCGACTGTTTGTTATAACGGGGTTACTATTATCTATAGTGGCTGGGACTTAAATACTATCAGCATACCGGTTACAGCTCTTCAAATGAAAACTTTGAAAGTGTAAAGATGGCCGATGATTTTAGTGGGTATGACTTTGTGATATTCGTTGTTAAGGGGTGGGGTGAGTGGATGGGTAACTAGATAAACGCTTCCGAACACTATCATTGGGTTCGAATCCCAGTGGGGTGGTCTAGTGGTAGAAGAAATATTGATAATATTTGGTTACTTAGTTGTGATTTCGAGCTCGGTTGTTATTAACCCGGTTATGTTTAGAAAAATAGAGGTGGTGTGCTGGTTGCGGAGTATGTTTAGGGGGTACCCCAGACACCGTGGAAGTGACAGGTTCGAATCTCGGAACTTTGTCGTGGGTAAGATTTCCAGTCATCAAGGTGTGGGTGTCGTCGCGGCCACAAGTCCCACCGCTGATGAAAAACACAGGCAGCAGATTTCACCATTGTACCTACGAGTCACAAAATATAAGTTAACTTAACATTCAGAATATGACCTCAACAGCTGTTGCCAAAAATCAATACTTATTCTAATAACGGCTAATCCAGGGGATTATCGTCATCGTAATGACCAAGTCAGGTTAATAATATTTCTTATATCTCCGCCATTGCAAATAGTTCGCGATATTAATAAATGTTCATATAAAGGTTGGAAGGGGATTAAAAGATTAACACCTATTGTCGGGCCATCCAATAAAAATCAATAACACTACCCTCGATTTTTCTCATAATTGCCGATTGGAGATTATGGGCTAGGTGTATGTGTCCTTATTTAGTTAAAACAGGTGGTATGAGTAGGAGATATCACAAACAGTATCCGCATGTGCCACTCTGATCTTAAATGTCAGTAGTTCGTTATTCTTGTGACATTGAAAACGCTTGTGGCTTGAAGACAGATGGTGTACTATGTTATTGGGTGGTGTATATAGATTGACCAGTATGTGAAGTTGATAAGGTCACCCCTGCCAGCGCATCGTAGCTGTGTTGTGACTTGTCGCCTATTACATCCGGGTGTAAAAATAACCAAAAATATTTCACATCAACTCAGCCATGCCTCTATATAGCTGCACTGCGAACATGGCTAGAGTCTACTTTAGGAAAGTATCGTGTATCTGTGTATACGGGGTTACCACTGCTTATAGATGTGTGCAGTATTATTAGAAAGCGGCCGTTATGTCTACATTATCAAAGTATGTTGCCTTACAGAGCTGGTATAGTATCTATGTGTCTGCTTTGCTGCCTTGTAGTATTTGGAGGGAATTACATGCGGGTGTCTAGTGAATTTTTTTTTAAAAACTATGTCTCAGAATCCACAACGCCACTGGCATTAGAGGCATTTTCAACTTGTCTGCTCACTGACCACGCTTCACAGTCATACTAAAGTACGGGTTCTATGTAGTACTTAAACACTCCTTTTATTTCTCATTACAGTTGTCAACTTTATATTAGTCAGTATGTTTTCCAATTTGCAAAAGACAACCTTCATCACAGCGATTCTTGTTCCAACGCTTTAAAGCCGCCTCCTATCAGACATTTTTTTTCTTTCCTTTTATGCTCACGGCTACCGTTTCCCCATTTCAAGCTCCATGTCTCTACTCGTATGTATTAGTGTGGTAGAAGTAAACCAACATCTCACAAGATAGACATGTATTATCACACTGTATATGGACCTGTGGGAAACGGCTACATCCGGGCAAAGAGGGCGTTGTATCTGTCACATGCGTATGGATACAGCCGAGACACGTCGTTAAGAGGGATACTACAGGAAAAAAAAACGGTATTATGTTGGCGATCGAACCAGGGGACCTAATTCGTGATGACCACCATGTACGGGAGTGATTCTGCCCCCTCGTCAACAGGGCGTCGGGGGTTTAAAAGGGTGTTCATTCTCTCGCTTTTCTATTTCCGAGTCGTCATAGGGTCACAAAGTAACAGTAAAGAACACGAAACTACTACTACCAAGGCCTCTATACACCACAATGCATTTTCGAATATAATATACACAACTATAATCAAGTCATCACAGTATTCAACTAACCCGTTCTCATAGACATAGAGGAGAGATGTGAGCACCGAGGCCAGTTGGGGGAGGTGTACCTTTTACTTAACATCTATCGGGCCATACACCGACGAGTGTTTAGCTATATTTATCATATAATATTACCCGTGAACACAACAAGCTTCACCGGATCAGTCTTAGGCTTCTCATATAACATGACATATCACGTACCCGCTGTCCTGACCAGCAAAGTTATCGCTTCTCAGAGCAGACATTTACACTTTCATTAATTCTTCTGCCTGGCCAAAGGGGGTCTTTGCATCTTTCAGCAGAAACCTAGTTCCAATGCTAATATATGTTTTTCAATGTGTCGGCTCATTACCACATTTCACATCCTGACAAAAGTACAGGTTCTATGTTCCACTCCAACAGTCAAATAAGAAAAAATGTTAGCCAAATTATTAAAATGTTGGCCAAATATAGAAATATATCGACCAGACGTATAAAGTATAGTAAAATATGTTAGCCAAACTTATAAAACACGTGGTCAAAATAAGAAATATCTCAACCAAGCGTATAAGAAATAGGAAAAAATGTTAGCCAAATTATTAAAATGTTGGCCAAATATAGAAATATATCGACCAGACGTATAAAATATAGTAACATTTGTTAACCAAACTTATAAAACTCGGGGCCAAAATAAGAAATATCTCAACCAAGCGTATAAGAAATAGGAAAAAGGCTAGTCAAACTAATGAAAATGTTGGCCAAATACAGAAATATCTCGATCAACTTATAAAATGTAGGAAAAATTGTTAGCCAAACTGACAAAACTGTTAGCCAAAATAAGAAAACGTCTCGGCCAACTTATAAAATATAGGAAAAAATTGTTAGCTAAACTGACAAAACAGTTGGTCAAAATAAGAAACGTCTCGACTAACATTATAAAAAGTAGGAAAAATTGTAACCAAATTAATTTAAAAAGGTGACCAAAATAGGAAATATCTCGACCAAACTTATGAAAAGTAAGAAAATTGTTCGTCAAATGTGACAAATATTGGGCAAGTAGGAAATCATGTTAGCCAAATAGGAAAAATATCGATGAAACTTATAGATGTCTCGGCCAAACTTATAAAATGTATGAACGTTTGTTAGCCAAAGGTGAAAAAACATTGACCAAGTAATGAAATATCTCATCCGAATTTATAACAAGTAAGAAAATATGCTAGTAAAATCAAGAAATATGTCGACTGAAGTTATACAATAGGCGAAACGATGGACAAACTTATAAAGATGTCGACCGTTATAAGAAAATGTATTACCCAAATTAGGAAAAAATATTGA
Source organism: Cepaea nemoralis (assembly GCA_014155875.1). NCBI lineage: Eukaryota > Metazoa > Mollusca > Gastropoda > Stylommatophora > Helicidae > Cepaea > Cepaea nemoralis. The sequence goes on from JACEFZ010007376.1 coordinate 707,510, forward strand.
CCAAGTTTTGAAATATCTCGACCAAACTTACAAAAAATAGGAAAATATGTCGACTAAAGTAGGAACATTTGTTAGCCAAAGATGAAAAATATTGGTCAAGTAAAGAAATATCGCATCCAAAACTTTTAAAATGTAGGAAACTTTATTAACCAAAGGTGAAAAATATTGTCCAAGTAAAGACATGTTACAACTAATCTTATAAATATCTCAACCATACTTATGAAAAAGGAGGAAAAATGTGTTAACCTAATGGGGAAAATATTGGCCAAGTGAAGAAATATCTCATCCATTCTTATAAAACTTAGGAAAATTTGTTAACCTAATGAGAAAAATATCGACCAATTGAAGAAAAAAGTTACACAAAACTTATAAAACTTAGGGAAATGTGTTAACCTAATGAGAAAATATCGCCCAAGTGAAGAAAAAAATTACACAAAACTTATAAAACTTAGGAAAATGTGTTAACCTAATGAGAAAAAATATCGCCCAATTGAAGAAAAAAGTTACACAAAACTTATAAAACTTAGGAAAATGTGTTAACCTAATGAGAAAAATATTGACCAAGTAAAGAAAAACATACACCAAACTTCTGAAAAGTAAGAAAATTTGTTAACCAAATGGGAAAAATATTGGCCAAGTGGAGAAATATCTCAACCATACTTATGAAAAGGAGGAAAATATGTTAACCTAATGAGAAAAATATCGACCAATTGAAGAAAAAAGTTACACAAAACTTATAAAGCTTAGGGAAATGTGTTAACCTAATGAGAAAATATCGCCCAAGTGAAGAAAAAAGTTACACAAAACTTATAAAACTTAGGAAAATGTGTTAACCTAATGAGAAAAATATCACCCAATTGAAGAAAAAAGTTACACAAAACTTATAAAACTTAAGAAAATGTGTTAACCTAATGGGAAAAATATTGACCAAGTAAAGAAAAACGTACACCAAACTTCTGAAAATAAAGAAAATTTGTTAACCAAAAGGGAAAAATATATGGGCTAAACTATGAAATATGTTGACCGAACTAAGAAAATGTGTTAACCAAAGGGGGGCAAAATGTTGGTCAAAACATGAAACATCTCGACCAAGCTTATAAATATCTCGTGTAAACTTATAAAAAAAAAAAAAAAGTAGGAACAAATATTGCTTCTGTATTTATGTCAAACGTGTCTTGAACTTTTATCTGAACAGACATTTCACAAGACATAATCATCAACGTCAACACTTTCCCTCTTTTACATTACCGAAAGTTTCAACTTATCAGTCCAGAGTATCCACTAAAGAAGCACTTATGCATACTAATCACCCAGCTCTTCACACTCTTGGTTTTTTTCTTCTTTTCTAACGCAAAGTGTCTCTGTCTTTCGTAGATAACTTCACAACTTTTCTATGTAGCACCACTAACAACGCCAAACCTTCGTTTCACATGAGCTCTAATGAAACAGTCATAACAACATTTATGGCAACGCAATCTGTGGCTCCACCTAGGATAGTTTCAATATCATCTGAGTATTCGTCAGCAAAGATCCACTTCCCATGGCTGATATCTTCAACTTTCTATACCACAAGGTCTGCTACACTAACCTTCCATTGGTCCATCTTTCAACAATACAAAGAGTGTTCTCGAAGTCTAGCTAACATAACATTGCTTACTTTGTCCACCTCTATCACACTTTGTCATTTCACAGCTGCAATAGCGGCAAGTCTGCAACCAACCAACAGTGTCTGTTATGAAGTCGACCTTTCTTAAAGCCACGTCTGCCTTACTGAACCCTTGAATACCCTCTACCACATCGTCTAACCGACTTTCAACATTTCATACCAAATAACATTAACATTCTCTTTGATTACAGAACAACTGATTTTCTGCTGACTAAGCAGATTTTCCAACCCCGTGGAGATAAATCATATGCCCCCTAACCTACTAGGCGCTATTCTAGACAACGAATATGGTCATCGACCAACACCCCTAGGCAGAACTTGAAAAAACAACAGAGCTTGGGTTATTGAGACGAATGAGTTGCATTCCTTGGACTACCAGAAAGACATCAAACACAACAAACTCTTTCTTACTAACCCTAACCCTAAGTATACATCAACTAACCCTAACCCTAAACCTAAGTATACATCAACTAACCCTAACCCTAACCCTAACTATACAACAAACTCTTTCTTAAGAGACATAGATACAAACCAAAGTTAGAAATGAAAAAGTTAAATTTATGTGATTACATTTTAATTAAAATTTAAAACTAATAAATCGCACTTTTATTGCGCGCTTCACTTAATATACAGATATAGGGTAAGTATAGGTATAAGTTAGGTATAGGACATATATCAAACTTACATCTTGCGCAATAACAGTGCGATTTATTAGTTTTAAATTTTAATTAAAATGTAATCACATAAATTTAACTTTTTCATTTCTAACTTTGGTTAGCAGACTAGGAAATATCAAATGTGCGGTGATATCGATTATGATAACACAACATAAGATAAATGTGATTACATTTTAATTAAAATTTAAAACTAATAAATCGCACTTTTATTGCGCAAGATGTAAGTTTGATATATGTCCTATACCTAACTTATACCTATACTTACCCTATATCTGTATATTAAGTGAAGCGCGCAATAAAAGTGCGATTTATTAGTTTTAAATTTTAATTAAAATGTAATCACATAAATTTAACTTTTTCATTTCTAACTTTGGTTTGTATCTATGTCTCTTAAGAAAGAGTTTGTTGTATAGTTAGGGTTAGGGTTAGGGTTAGTTGATGTATACTTAGGTTTAGGGTTAGGGTTAGTTGATGTATACTTAGGGTTAGGGTTAGTAAGAAAGAGTTTGTTGTGTTTGATGTCTTTCTGGTAGTCCAAGGAATGCAACTCATTCGTCTCAATAACCCAAGCTCTGTTGTTTTTTCAAGTTCTGCCTAGGGGTGTTGGTCGATGACCATATTCGTTGTCTAGAATAGCGCCTAGTAGGTTAGGGGGCATATGATTTATCTCCACGGGGTTGGAAAATCTGCTTAGTCAGCAGAAAATCAGTTGTTCTGTAATCAAAGAGAATGTTAATGTTATTTGGTATGAAATGTTGAAAGTCGGTTAGACGATGTGGTAGAGGGTATTCAAGGGTTCAGTAAGGCAGACGTGGCGTTAAGAAAGGTCGACTTCATAACAGACACTGTTGGTTGGTTGCAGACTTGCCGCTATTGCAGCTGTGAAATGACAAAGTGTGATAGAGGTGGACAAAGTAAGCAATGTTATGTTAGCTAGACTTCGAGAACACTCTTTGTATTGTTGAAAGATGGACCAATGGAAGGTTAGTGTAGCAGACATTGTGGTATAGAAAGTTGAAGATATCAGCCATGGGAAGTGGATCTTTGCTGACGAATACTCAGATGATATTGAAACTATCCTAGGTGGAGCCACAGATTGCGTTGCCATAAATGTTGTTATGACTGTTTCATTAGAGCTCATGTGAAACGAAGGTTTGGCGTTGTTAGTGGTGCTACATAGAAAAGTTGTGAAGTTATCTACGAAAGACAGAGACACTTTGCGTTAGGAATAAAAAAAAACCAAGAGTGTGAAGAGCTGGGTGATTAGTATGCATAAGTGCTTCTTTAGTGGATACTCTGGACTGATAAGTTGAAACTTTCGGTAATGTAAAAGAGGGAAAGTGTTGACGTTGATGATTATGTCTTGTGAAATGTCTGTTCAGATAAAAGTTCAAGACACGTTTGACATAAATACAGAAGCAATATTTGTTCCTACTTTTTTTTTTTTAAATAAGTTTACACGAGATATTTATAAGCTTGGTCGAGATGTTTCATGTTTTGACCAACATTTTGCCCCCCTTTGGTTAACACATTTTCTTAGTTCGGTCAACATATTTCATAGTTTAGCCCATATATTTTTCCCTTTTGGTTAACAAATTTTCTTTATTTTCAGAAGTTTGGTGTACGTTTTTCTTTACTTGGTCAATATTTTTCCCATTAGGTTAACACATTTTCTTAAGTTTTATAAGTTTTGTGTAACTTTTTTCTTCACTTGGGCGATATTTTCTCATTAGGTTAACACATTTCCCTAAGTTTTATAAGTTTTGTGTAACTTTTCTCTTCAATTGGTCGATATTTTTCTCATTAGGTTAACATATTTTCCTCCTTTTCATAAGTATGGTTGAGATATTTCTCCACTTGGCCAATATTTTTCCCATTTGGTTAACAAATTTTCTTACTTTTCAGAAGTTTGGTGTATGTTTTTCTTTACTTGGTCAATATTTTTCTCATTAGGTTAACACATTTTCCTAAGTTTTATAAGTTTTGTGTAACTTTTTTCTTCAATTGGGCGATATTTTTCTCATTAGGTTAACACATTTTCCTAAGTTTTATAAGTTTTGTGTAATTTTTTTCTTCACTTGGGCGATATTTTCTCATTAGGTTAACACATTTCCCTAAGTTTTATAAGTTTTGTGTAACTTTTTTCTTCAATTGGTCGATATTTTTCTCATTAGGTTAACAAATTTTCCTAAGTTTTATAAGAATGGATGAGATATTTCTTCACTTGGCCAATATTTTCCCCATTAGGTTAACACATTTTCCTCCTTTTTCATAAGTATGGTTGAGATATTTATAAGATTAGTTGTAACACTGTCTTTACTTGGACAATATTTTTCACCTTTGGTTAATAAAGTTTCCTACATTTTAAAAGTTTTGGATGCGATATTTCTTTACTTGACCAATATTTTTCATCTTTGGCTAACAAATGTTCCTACTTTAGTCGACATATTTTCCTATTTTTTGTAAGTTTGGTCGAGATATTTCAAAACTTGGTCAATATTTTTTCCTAATTTGGGTAATACATTTTCTTATAACGGTCGACATCTTTATAAGTTTGTCCATCGTTTCGCCTATTGTATAACTTCAGTCGACATATTTCTTGATTTTACTAGCATATTTTCTTACTTGTTATAAATTCGGATGAGATATTTCATTACTTGGTCAATGTTTTTTCACCTTTGGCTAACAAACGTTCATACATTTTATAAGTTTGGCCGAGACATCTATAAGTTTCATCGATATTTTTCCTATTTGGCTAACATGATTTCCTACTTGCCCAATATTTGTCACATTTGACGAACAATTTTCTTACTTTTCATAAGTTTGGTCGAGATATTTCCTATTTTGGTCACCTTTTTAAATTAATTTGGTTACAATTTTTCCTACTTTTTATAATGTTAGTCGAGACGTTTCTTATTTTGACCAACTGTTTTGTCAGTTTAGCTAACAATTTTTTCCTATATTTTATAAGTTGGCCGAGACGTTTTCTTATTTTGGCTAACAGTTTTGTCAGTTTGGCTAACAATTTTTCCTACATTTTATAAGTTGATCGAGATATTTCTGTATTTGGCCAACATTTTCATTAGTTTGACTAGCCTTTTTCCTATTTCTTATACGCTTGGTTGAGATATTTCTTATTTTGGCCCCGAGTTTTATAAGTTTGGTTAACAAATGTTACTATATTTTATACGTCTGGTCGATATATTTCTATATTTGGCCAACATTTTAATAATTTGGCTAACATTTTTTCCTATTTCTTATACGCTTGGTTGAGATATTTCTTATTTTGACCACGAGTTTTATAAGTTTGGCTAACATATTTTACTATACTTTATACGTCTGGTCGATATATTTCTATATTTGGCCAACATTTTAATAATTTGGCTAACATTTTTTCTTATTTGACTGTTGGAGTGGAACATAGAACCTGTACTTTTGTCAGGATGTGAAATGTGGTAATGAGCCGACACATTGAAAAACATATATTAGCATTGGAACTAGGTTTCTGCTGAAAGATGCAAAGACCCCCTTTGGCCAGGCAGAAGAATTAATGAAAGTGTAAATGTCTGCTCTGAGAAGCGATAACTTTGCTGGTCAGGACAGCGGGTACGTGATATGTCATGTTATATGAGAAGCCTAAGACTGATCCGGTGAAGCTTGTTGTGTTCACGGGTAATATTATATGATAAATATAGCTAAACACTCGTCGGTGTATGGCCCGATAGATGTTAAGTAAAAGGTACACCTCCCCCAACTGGCCTCGGTGCTCACATCTCTCCTCTATGTCTATGAGAACGGGTTAGTTGAATACTGTGATGACTTGATTATAGTTGTGTATATTATATTCGAAAATGCATTGTGGTGTATAGAGGCCTTGGTAGTAGTAGTTTCGTGTTCTTTACTGTTACTTGGTGACCCTATGACGACTCGGAAATAGAAAAGCGAGAGAATGAACACCCTTTTAAACCCCCGACGCCCTGTTGACGAGGGGGCAGAATCACTCCCGTACATGGTGGTCATCACATCTCTCCTCTATGTCTATGAGAACGGGTTAGTTGAATACTGTGATGACTTGATTATAGTTGTGTATATTATATTCGAAAATGCATTGTGGTGTATAGAGGCCTTGGTAGTAGTAGTTTCGTGTTCTTTACTGTTACTTGGTGACCCTATGACGACTCGGAAATAGAAAAGCGAGAGAATGAACACCCTTTTAAACCCCCGACGCCCTGTTGACGAGGGGGCAGAATCACTCCCGTACATGGTGGTCATCACGAATTAGGTCCCCTGGTTCGATCGCCAACATAATACCGTTTTTTTTTCTGTAGTATCCCTCTTAACGACGTGTCTCGGCTGTATCCATACGCATGTGACAGATACAACGCCCTCTTTGCCCGGATGTAGCCGTTTCCCACAGGTCCATATACAGTGTGATAATACATGTCTATCTTGTGAGATGTTGGTTTACTTCTACCACACTAATACATACGAGTAGAGACATGGAGCTTGAAATGGGGAAACGGTAGCCGTGAGCATAAAAGGAAAGAAAAAAAATGTCTGATAGGAGACGGCTTTAAAGCGTTGGAACAAGAATCGCTGTGATGAAGGTTGTCTTTTGCAAATTGGAAAACATACTGACTAATATAAAGTTGACAACTGTAATGAGAAATAAAAGGAGTGTTTAAGTACTACATAGAACCCGTACTTTAGTATGACTGTGAAGCGTGGTCAGTGAGCAGACAAGTTGAAAATGCCTCTAATGCCAGTGGCGTTGTGGATTCTGAGACATAGTTTTTAAAAAAAATTCACTAGACACCCGCATGTAATTCCCTCCAAATACTACAAGGCAGCAAAGCAGACACATAGATACTATACCAGCTCTGTAAGGCAACATACTTTGATAATGTAGACATAACGGCCGCTTTCTAATAATACTGCACACATCTATAAGCAGTGGTAAACCCGTATACACAGATACACGATACTTTCCTAAAGTAGACTCTAGCCATGTTCGCAGTGCAGCTATATAGAGGCATGGCTGAGTTGATGTGAAATATTTTTGGTTATTTTTACACCCGGATGTAATAGGCGACAAGTCACAACACAGCTACGATGCGCTGGCAGGGGTGACCTTATCAACTTCACATACTGGTCAATCTATATACACCACCCAATAACATAGTACACCATCTGTCTTCAAGCCACAAGCGTTTTCAATGTCACAAGAATAACGAACTACTGACATTTAAGATCAGAGTGGCACATGCGGATACTGTTTGTGATATCTCCTACTCATACCACCTGTTTTAACTAAATAAGGACACATACACCTAGCCCATAATCTCCAATCGGCAATTATGAGAAAAATCGAGGGTAGTGTTATTGATTTTTATTGGATGGCCCGACAATAGGTGTTAATCTTTTAATCCCCTTCCAACCTTTATATGAACATTTATTAATATCGCGAACTATTTGCAATGGCGGAGATATAAGAAATATTATTAACCTGACTTGGTCATTACGATGACGATAATCCCCTGGATTAGCCGTTATTAGAATAAGTATTGATTTTTGGCAACAGCTGTTGAGGTCATATTCTGAATGTTAAGTTAACTTATATTTTGTGACTCGTAGGTACAATGGTGAAATCTGCTGCCTGTGTTTTTCATCAGCGGTGGGACTTGTGGCCGCGACGACACCCACACCTTGATGACTGGAAATCTTACCCACGACAAAGTTCCGAGATTCGAACCTGTCACTTCCACGGTGTCTGGGGTACCCCCTAAACATACACCGCAACCAGCACACCACCTCTATTTTTCTAAACATAACCGGGTTAATAACAACCGAGCTCGAAATCACAACTAAGTAACCAAATATTATCAATATTTCTTCTACCACTAGACCACCCCACTGGGATTCGAACCCAATGATAGTGTTCGGAAGCGTTTATCTAGTTACCCATCCACTCACCCCACCCCTTAACAACGAATATCACAAAGTCATACCCACTAAAATCATCGGCCATCTTTACACTTTCAAAGTTTTCATTTGAAGAGCTGTAACCGGTATGCTGATAGTATTTAAGTCCCAGCCACTATAGATAATAGTAACCCCGTTATAACAAACAGTCGACCCCTTTACAATAGACATATAATGAAAATATCCTTGGTCTTCTGACGACCGACGCCGAAATTATGCGTTGAATGTGTCGGTGGTATACCTCCATGCCTATATTTACCCACTTCTCCACTCGATCACCCTGGCTCTTACCAATGAACGGGCGTAATTATCCAACCAATCCGCCCCTCGCCCACCTCTTAACAAGGAACAGATGCAGTTATTTAGCTATTTGTACACTCACCAACCCCTTGACAACGACCTGGAGCCTTTATCTAGCAACTCCTCTGCCTCTTAGCAAGGAACCGACGCATTTACTTAGCCACTTCGCCACTCGCCCATCCCTTTAAATTGTTCGGAAGCTGTTATATAGGTACATCACCACTCACCAACCCCTTAACAACGAATACCACGAAGCCACGCCCCCTTACAACCGTTACTACATGCCATCTTTACTTTTTTAAGGTTTTCATTTGAAGAGGTGTAATCTATATGATGATAGTTTTATAAGCCACTACGACCCACTACAGATCATATACACGCCATATATACCTTTTTACTTATTATAATTTTCATATGACACCCGGCGCGGTTCGAGACTTCGACCCACCTAACCCCACCACAGTACTCGTCAATAACCGGACTAGTGATCACTCAGCAATGACTGGCCACTTGGGTACTAAAAGACATTGTTTTACTGGGGTCGACCGCTCCACGCGACCGATCGGCCGCGCTTGCTCCTGCGCCCGCCGCCGCGCGCGCCAGGTTGTTGTTTATTTATTTATGTTTTTTATTTATTTTTTACAATTAGTTAAAATATTATACACACACTCAATTATCTGCTCTTAGAAAACATGTCTTTTATTAGATGTATCAACCCTTACATATGACTTAGATACCTACCCTACCCAAACCGCACTGGCCCCGAGCTGGATTGGGGGCAATCCAGCGAAGTCAATCCAGAAAGTATAATTAGGAGAAGACAAAAACCCTAACCCTAACCCCTAACCCTAACACCCTAACCCCTAACCCTAACCCTAACCCTAACCCCTAACCCTAACCCCTAACCCCTAACCCCAAACCCCTAACCCCTAACCTCTAACCCCTAACCCCTAACCCCAATCCAGCTGGATTGGGGTCAATCCAGCACCACAATCCAGAAATACTAATCAGTTACAACGTAACCTACTACTAACACCTCTCTTAATTGGCTGATACTGTCCCACTTCATTATCAATCCTTATTGCAGCTTGTTGTTTCCAATATATGTTTTTTATAAGTCTAATGTCTTTCCCATCAATTTGTAGATCTGCAAGCATATCCACCATGCTGACATGTCTAACGCTATCAAAAGCCTTTGTATAGTCAATAAAGCAAAGATGTATATCCTTGTTTACTTCTATAGCACGTTCAATAACTGTTCGCAGCATATACACAGCATTTACTGTACCCTTTCCTTCTACAAACCAGCATTGTTCTTCCCCTATTTCAGGTTGTATCTTCTTCCTCATTCTTTGCATGATAATTCTTAGCAAAATCTTTGTGATGTGACTCATTATACTAATTGTTCTATGTTGATCACATTCCAAGGTTCCTGATTTCTTTGGGATTGCAATAAATATAGAGTTACATAATTCAGGAGGTATATCTCCAGTATCATATAATGTGTTCAGCAGTCTGGTGACTTGATCTATTCCAAATTCTTCTAAAGCTTTAATCATTTCTGTTGTGATGTTATCTGCACCGGGGGCCTTGCCAGCTTTCATATGCTTAAGAACATTTCGAACCTCCATCTCCAAAATTTGGCGGTCCTTCATTATTAAATCTAATATCATACTGTTCGTCTCTGTTATCATCATAAAGGTGTTTCACATAATCTGTCCATACCTGTAGAATCTGGTCTTTTTCTATTATGATTTTGCCATCTTCAGTTTTTAGACACCCTGTTGATATACTTGTTCTTTTATTAGTAAGTTCCTGAATTCGTTTGTGCACTAATTTGGTATTTTGACTGTTGTGTTGGCTTTCAATTTCTAAGCACTTTTACTCAAGCCATGCTTCTTTTGCCTCCTTACATAATGTTCTGACTTGTCTGTGAATTTCTTCATATTTGACAGAATTATTTTTGTTGAGTCTTCTTGTTTCCATGAGGTGTAAAATTTCTTACGACCAACCTACTTTAATTTTGGAATAGTTGTTTCTGCAGCCACATTGATTGAATTCTTCAACGTTTCCCATTGATCATCCACATCCTGGAATAAGATCTCTAGATCAGACAAAATTTAGAATCTGTTATGTACTTCTATGTTGAATTTGTTTTGTATTTCCTTGTCATTACTCAATGTACACAAATCATATTTAGTGTTTCCTGTTATTGTCGTGTCCTCCTTTACAGTGCCGTCCCTGGAGTGAAGAGAGCCGACACCCACATTATAATATTTTTCCCCTTATTCATATCCTGGAGAATCCACCAGCTTCCGTCCAACACACTCCATCAGCCTATGGACACCTTTTCCTGTCACTCTCTCACTGTCGTACTATGCCCCCTCTCATACTTCCCCAACGCAACATACTCAACAACTCTTGCTTCTAAAAATTAATAAAGACTAATTTATTAAAAGAAAAGTGTAACGTATATGAGACGTGTATGCGAAGAAAAAGTGTGTCGTGTATTATAACATAAATGTGTAGGTCAGCCTTCAAAGTTCAGGATCATAGTGTACACATCATGGCAAGGATCACACGACATCATTCAAGTCAGTACGAAAAACCTCACCAAAGTCGTATCCTTCTCTCCAGACATGTCCTCCTCAAGGAACTCTGATGACCATGAGATCTGAATCTCATGTAAATATAATCCGTGGAAAATACTAGTATATTTCCTAACGCAACTGTTCCTAATAGTTTATAGAAACTCCGGCTTCCTAATTCCGGCGCAGTGAAAACAAACATGGAACACTGTCCTACTAACAAGTCTTTTTGTCTCTTGATAAATGTTCACTAGTTCTCACTATTAAACAGTTAATGTATCTAGAATAAAATGGCTTGCTTTATTCACTAGATATAGTCTGAAAGTTCTGATTTCCTTGATACGTGGAACAACTACACTTCAATGTTTGGTTTCATCTACTGTGAACATCAGTCCCTACTGATCTAGTTCCACATGGGCTGAACCTCCATCACTTCAGGTGTGTTAACGATTGGTATTCACTCATGTAGGATACATATTCCATTAGACTCCACCGAGCAATGTGTCTTAACTTCTTCCATTGCGAAAGTTGCTGGCCCATCTCTCCACATCATAATTTATCCGGGATCAGATGTTACATTGGGTCCGGGTTCTTCATTCCAACCCGAGGAACCTTAAATGGCACTACTGCAGTCCTATCAATCATATCTACATCTGCCATTATAGGCACGTGTAAAATTAAGTCACTAATTAACACACGGTAGATATTATTTCCACTAAGCACTGCAGTGCCTTTGCACTCCGACTAGAGCATTTTCAAGTCCCCCTAGTTGGTCCCAACTCGGGTTTATATGGCAAACTACCAAAGTTGGCCACGGGACGTTATCCTTCATGCCCCCACACAGGTGGCACCTTGGCAGATCATCCCCTGTCAGGGATCCATCCCCCCTCTGGCTCCCTCCATGTTAGATTTGTCATCACTGCTTGAGACATCCAAAACAAGCCAGCGAGTTCCTGTATACCCCCAACAACAGTTGCCAATAACCCCGTCAATCTTCTCGATGTTCCGGAAACCCAGAATTGACATATGTAATGTTACTTCCGTGCTAAGTACTTCCGTTTTCCCTCTGATATGTTTATGACTTGTTAAAGTGATATATGATTCAGCGCACTCACTTCCTCCTCACTCACCACCAAATGTGTATATGGGCTGACCTGATGTATCCCGTGCAGCTGTGTTTACTCTGTTAGTACGACTGTTGTGGCCTAGAAAATATACGCCAAGCAAACGTCGGTATTATTATCTGGTTAACTCATGGCGAGCTCGTGACAGTTATATACTTGACTTTCTTTAACTTTATCCTCAATGTTCCTGTGAGTAATCTGTGGTCACTATAACAATCAGCACTGGGAACTGTTTTTGCTATTGTTAATGCGTTTCTAAATCTTCTGCTAATGAGAATGTAGTCAATCTGGTTTCTAATCCTGCTATCAGGACTCCTCCATGTCCATAATCTTCTAGGGTCGTTACTAGGAAGAACGAAATACCACAATGCAATATACAAGTAAATGGGAATATTCTTAAACAAGTGAATCGGTACAATTATCTAGATACAGTCATAACATCTGATGGAAGATGCCTTGAAGATATTAGAGCAAGAATTGTCATGGGGAAAGTAGCCTTTTGCAAGATGAAAAATATACTGACCAATTTAAAAAAAAAAAAAAGATGTCACTAGCTACGAGAAAAAGTGAGTTGAGGTGCTACATAGAGCCTGCAATTTTGTATGAATGTGAAGCGTTGACAATGAAAAACATCTGATGGCTGTGGAAATGTGGTTTCTGAGGAGAATGCAAAGAATACCATGGAACAGCGAAAATGAAGAACCAATAAGTGAACAAAAACAAATCCTAATAAGATGGAAACAGTACTTCGAACAACTTCTCAACATCCCATCTGATGTCACAGGAATTAAAGAAACCGACACATATGCCACCAAAGAACCAGACATACTGAAAGAAGATATTATAGAAGCCGTCAAATTAGCCCCATTGAACAAATCATCAGAACAAGATAAAATACCAAATGAACTAATTAAAGCAGCAAGAGAAGTAGGAACAGCATGGCTACATAGATAATTCAACCATGGTTGGGTAGGATAACAGACACCACGAGACTGGGGGAGCGCCATAATTATCCCAGTTTCGAAAAACAAAGGCAGCAAAAGAGACTGCACACAATACAGAGGCATTTCACTGTTGAGTCATTCTGAGAAGATACGAACCCCAGCTAAACGAAACACACTTGGATTTAGGAAAAACAAAGGATGCACAAATGCCATGTTTGCTCTTGGACAACTTATAGAAAAATCAATCGAATTCAATGAAACACTCTACTTAGCCTTTGCCGACCAAGAAAAGGCATTTGATAGTGTAGACAGAAACAAGCTGTGGGAATTCCTTAAACAATATGGAGTGAGTACACATCTAACAAACCTATGTAGAAGCTTATACAACAACAGTGAATGCATAGTGAGAGCAACTGGAGGACACTCAGAACCCTTCACCATATGATCCGGAGTACGACAAGGTTGTGTCCTGTCCCCTCTCTTGTTCATAACACTTATAGAGAATATATGTAAAGAAATCAGCCTAACAGAGATCGCAAGAACACCGCATGACGAGAGCATGGAAGAAGAACCATCTGCACATCTAACCATTATAGAACTCCTGTTTGCGGACGACCAAGCATTAATAACAAAATCAGAAGCTGAATTACAAGACCACATGAATAGTCTAAACGAAATGTGTAGGGAACATAACATGAACATTAGCACAAATAAAACAGAGACGTAACTAAAGAAGAAAAAGCAACAACGATTCACCTAAACGAACATCCCTTGAAACAAGTAAAGAGTTTCAAGTAGCTAGGAAGTATAATATCATCAAATGGCAAATCAGAAGACAAGATGCCGACAGCATGCTGACAGCTACTAGGAGCTACAGGCTTGAGCTGGACGTCAGGCTTGGACCAGTGGGGAATGAAGCCTGAAAAGGGCATGACAGACAACTTGATAAATACGTGTGGCGCTTGTGGTTGTATCTTGCCACGGGTCGAAACGTATCGAGTATTCTGGTCATAATATATAGGAGTTTACATCTTTTACGTGGAGCCCATTTATGTATTTCTATGGAGCTCATTTTGTGTATTATCTTCATGCTGTCGACATATGCAATAGTTCTGCCACAGTCCAACACAGGAGGACTGATTATTTTGCTTGAACTTCTCTCTGGTCGACACCGTGATTTATCATTTTTTTCTTTTCCATAGCTCGTTCGGTTCTTCATGCACATTCTCTACATCTTGACGAATTCATATCATTGAGTGCCGTGACATACAACTGTCGACATATCACCTTTATGGTTGGTTACATGTTACTCTTTCATTCTGTACCAACACAAACTATAAACTGGTAGAATACAACCCGTGAGTAGTTAAGTGGGGCGCACGTCCACGTACTTTTACATCCAAGATGGCGGCTGATATGTTTTTTTGCCGACTGGGGGAAAATGGATGCGAATTTTTGGGTGAAATTATTTTGGCGGCGTGTGGGAAAATCCCGGGTCTATGACATTTTTAGGTGGGATGTCTGTGAAAGTAATTAAGGTAGTATGAGCACGGATGAAGGGTGTGAAGGGGAAACTGTAAGTTATATATTTTGGTTGGACGTGGTTACGTAGGGTATATGATCTGTTATACAACTATGCATGGTGAGATGTAGTGATGTATAAACTGCCAAGGGTGTGACGGGTCGTCTTTATACTCGACGAAGTATGGGTAGAGGTGTAGATGGTTACTGAACAAAAGTAAAAAGGGTTGTAGGAGTCTGACACAATGGAACAGAGAGACAAAATTAAAAACAAAAAAGTAATATTTTCAAGTGCTTTTTATTGGTATACAACATCAAACTACATTTAAAAATGGTTTACGTCCCAAAGGGGATCAGAGTGAGCTGATTTCATACACGACCAGGCATCTTTCTATAATAATTAGCTCACTCTGATCCCCTTTGGGTCGTAAACCATTTTTAAATGTAGTTTGATGTTGTATACCAATAAAAAGCACTTGCAAATATTACTTTTTTGTTTTTAATTTTGTCTCTCTGTTCCATTGTGTCAGACTCCTACACCACTTTTTACTTTTGTTCAGTAACCATCTACACCTCTACCCATACTTCGTCGAGTATAAAGACGACCCGTCACACCCTTGGCAGTTTATACATCACTACATCTCACCATGCATAGTTGTATAACAGATCATATACCCTACGTAACCACGTCCAACCAAAATATATAACTTACAGTTTCCCCTTCACACCCTTCATCCGTGCTCACACTACCTTAATTACTTTCACAGAAACAACCCACCAACCAAAAAGTCATAGACCCGGGATTTTCCCACACGCCGCCAAAAAAATTTCACCCAAAAATCCGCATCCATTTTCCCCCAGTAGGCAAAAAAACATATCAGCCACCATCTTGGATGTAAAAGTACGTGGACGTGCGCCCCACTTAACTACTCCCGTGACAACTTAACTCAGGTGGCGTTTTCTATATTCTTTTCTATGAAACATAATACAATTCATGTACACAAGCAAATGTCCCACAACTACTACACCGTATAACACTTACACTACTCTAACGATATGGTAGCGGAACAATCTACGGCCATTGCTAGCTTACAACGGGACCAGGTCCACACTTGACCGTGGCCCCACGCAGAATGACTTTCACAGAGATGCTTTGCTTACTGCCGAGCGAATCCCGGCGTTTTCCACACCGTGTGAAGAGTGCCCACAAGCGAGACACTTTTAACGGTCTGCGTACAAACTAGACTTTCCTTCTGAACACTGCCATGACCTATCATCTTCTTCTTCTTCTTCTTCTTCTTCTTCTTCTTCTTCTTCTTCTTCTTCTTCTTCTTCTTCTTCTTCTTCTTCTTCTTCTTCTTCTTCTTCTTCTTCTTCTTCTTCTTCTTCTTCTTCTTCTTCTTCTTCTTCTTCTTCTTCTTCTTCTTCTTCTTCTTCTTCTTCTTCTTCTTCTTCTTCTTCTTCTTCTTCTTCTTCTTCTTCAGCATTCCGAGCCATTGAGATTCTTTGCTGCTGATACAAGCCGTCTCCATTCGTCTCTCAGGTTGACCTTCTCTTGCCAGTCGTTGATTCCAAGAGCTTGTAGGTCTGTATATATACATATATTATCTCTCCACTGTCTTCTTGGTCTACCTCGGGTCTACGGTCATTTATTTCCTGAGTGCAAGCGAGTTTTGTTTCCCTATTATCTTTCATTCTTTCTATATGTCCCAGCCATTGCAGCCTATTAGCCTTCATGATACCAGTGATTAGCGGGGACTTAAACAGATCATAAGTGTCTTTGTTGCTTCTTCTTTTTCACTCTCCACTTTGTGTATCCCTAGGATGCCCAAAGATGCGTCTTAAGACTTATGACCTATAACAATGTTAAATCGAGTCATGGCAGTAGGTTGATTAAATGAGAGAGAGAGAGAGAGAGAGAGAGAGAGAGAGAGAGAGAGAGAGAGAGAGAGAGAGAGAGAGAGAGAGAGAGAGAGAAATGTATCGGTTGTGGTGTGTCTTAAGACTTATGACCTATAACAATGTTAAATCGAGTCATGGCAGTAGGTTGATTAAATGAGAGAGAGAGAGAGAGAGAGAGAGAGAGAGAGAGAGAGAGAGAGAGAGAGAGAGAGAGAGAGAGAGAGAGAGAGAAATGTATCGGTTGTGGTGCGCATTCCCCTGACCGTAGCTTCCATCACTGATGAATGAACGCGATTAGGTGGAAGAAACGTCTAGAAAAGAACATTACTGAGGTAAGGATTCAGGATGTAATAGGTCATTTACACACACCAGCAACAGGGGTAGGGCATCTGGCTGATAGTAAAGAGAACCCTCATAAGAATTGAATTATATGGGCAAAGTCCTGCACCGGGAAAACCACAGCATGATAATGGACGGCGAGATGAAAACATGTACCTCTACATATTGTGACATTGTCTCCTCAGATTCACAGTGTGACCTTGTCTCTTCAGATTCACAATGTGACCTTGTCGCTTCAGATTCACATTGTGACCTTGTCTCCTCAGATTCACATTGTAACCTTGTCTCCTCAAATTCACAATGTGACCTTGTCGCTTCAGATTCACATTGTCACCTTGTCTCCTCAGATTCACATTGTAACCTTGTCTCCTCAGATTCACATTGTAACCTTGTCTCCTCAGATTCACAATGTGACCTTGTCTCCTCAGATTCACAATGTGACCTTGTCGCTTCAGATTCACATTGTGACCTTGTCTCCTCAGATTCACATTGCAACCTTGTCTCCTCAGATTCACATTGTAACATTGTCTCCTCAGATTCACAATGTGACCTTGTCTCCTCAGATTCACAATGTGACCTTGTCTCCTCAGATTCACAATGTGACCTTGTCGCATCAGATTCACATTGTGACCTTGTCTCCTCAGATTCACATTGTAACCTTGTCTCCTCAGATTCACATTGTAACCTTGTCTCCTCAGATTCACATTGTAACCTTGTCTCCTCAGATTCATAATGTGACCTTGTCTCCTCAGATTCACAATGTGACCTTGTCTCCTCAGATTCACAATGTGACCTTGTCGCTTCAGATTCACATTGTGACCTTGTCTCCTCAGATTCACATTGTAACCTTGTCTTCTCAGATTCACATTGTGGCCTTGCAGTCTCGGATTAACTCTGTGACCTTGTCTCTTAAGATTCACAATGACCTTGTCTTCTTAGATTCACATTGTGACCTTGTCTCCTCAGATTCACATTGTGACCTTGTCTCCTCAGATTCACATTGTTACCTAGACTCCTCAGATTCACATTATGACATTGTCTCCTCAAATTCACATTGAGACCTTGCCCCCCACAGATTCACATTGTAACCTTGTCTCCTCAGATTCACATTGTAACCTTGTCTCCTCAGATTCACATTGTAACCTTGTCTCCTCAGATTCACAATGTGACCTTGTCTCCTCAGATTCACAATGTGACCTTGTCTCCTCAGATTCACAATGTGACCTTGTCGCTTCAGATTCACATTGTGACCTTGTCTCCTCAGATTCACATTGTAACCTTGTCTCCTCAGATTCACATTGTAACCTTGTCTCCTCAGATTCACAATGTGACCTTGTCTCCTCAGATTCACAATGTGACCTTGTCGCTTCAGATTCACATTGTGACCTTGTCTCCTTAGATTCACATTGTGACCTTGTCTCCTCAGATTCACATTGTAACCTTGTCTCCTCAGATTCACATTGTAACCTTGTCTCCTCAGATTCACAATGTGACCTCGTCTCCTCAGATTCACAATGTGACCTTGTCGCATCAGATTCACATTGTGACCTTGTCTCCTCAGATTCACATTGTAACCTTGTCTCCTCAGATTCACATTGTAACCTTGTCTCCTCAGATTCATAATGTGACATTGTCTCCTCAGATTCACAATGTGACCTTGTCTCCTCAGATTCACAATGTGACCTTGTCGCTTCAGATTCACATTGTGACCTTGTCTCCTCAGATTCACATTGTAACCTTGTCTTCTCAGATTCACATTGTGACCTTGCAGTCTCGGATTAACACTGTGACCTTGTCTCTTAAGATTCACAATGACCTTGTCTTCTTAGATTCACATTGTGACCTTGTCTCCTCAGATTCACATTGTTACCTAGACTCCTCAGATTCACATTGTGACATTGTCTCCTCAAATTCACATTGAGACCTTGCCCCCCACAGATTCACATTGTAACCTTGTCTCCTCAGATTCACATTGTAACCTTGTCTCCTCAGATTAACATTAAAACATTGTCTCCTCAGATTCACAATGTGACCTTGTCTCCTCAGATTCACAATGTGACCTTGTCTCCTCAGATTCACAATGTGACCTTGTTGCTTCAGATTCGACATTGTGACCTTGTCTCCTCAGATTCACATTGTAACCTTGTCTCCTCAGATTCACATTGTAACCTTGTCTCCTCAGATTCACAATGTGACCTTGTCTCCTCAGATTCACAATGTGACCTTGTCGCTTCAGATTCACATTGTGACCTTGTCTCCTCAGATTCACATTGTAACCTTGTCTCCTCAGATTCACATTGTAACCTTGTCTCCTCAGATTCACATTGTGACCTTGTCTCCTCAGATTCACAATGTGACCTTGTCTAATCAGATTCACAATGTGACCTTGTCGCATCAGATTAACATTGTGACCTTGTCTCCTCAGATTCACATTGTAACCTTGTCTCCTCAGATTCATAATGTGACCTTGTCTCCTCAGATTCACAATGTGACATTGTCTCCTCAGATTCACAATGTGACCTTGTCGCTTCAGATTCACATTGTGACCTTGTCTCCTCAGATTCACATTGTAACCTTGTCTTCTCAGATTCACATTGTGGCCTTGCAGTCTCGGATTAACACTGTGACCTTGTCTATTAAGATTCACAATGACCTTGTCTTCTTAGATTCACATTGTGACCTTGTCTCCTCAGATTCACATTGTTACCTAGACTCCTCAGATTCACATTGTGACATTGTCTCCTCAAATTCACATTGAGACCTTCCCCCCCCCCAGATTCACATTGTAACATTGTCTCCTCAGATTCACATTGTAACCTTCTCTCCTCAGATTAACATTGTAACCTTGTCTCCTCAGATTCACAATGTGACCTTGTCTCCTCAGATTCACAATGTGACCTTCTCTCCTCAGATTCACATTGTGATCTTGTCCCTCAGATTCACATTGTGACCTTGTCTCTTCAGATTCACATTTTGACCTTGTCTCTTCAGATTCACA
This sequence comes from Cepaea nemoralis, assembly GCA_014155875.1. Taxonomy (NCBI): domain Eukaryota; kingdom Metazoa; phylum Mollusca; class Gastropoda; order Stylommatophora; family Helicidae; genus Cepaea; species Cepaea nemoralis. The sequence continues at coordinate 727,551 of JACEFZ010007376.1, forward strand.
ATCACATTGTCTCATCAGATTCATGTTATAATCTTGTCCCTTCAGATTCACATTGTAACCTTGTCCCCTCAGATTCACATTATAACCATGTCACCTCAGATTCACATTGTGACCTTGACTCCTCAGATTCACATTGTTACCTAGACTCCTCAGAATCACAATGTGACCTAGACTCCTCATATTCACATTGTGATCTTGTCCCCTTAGATTCACATTGTGACCTTGTCACCCAAGATTCACATTGTGACCTTGTCTCCTCAGATTCACATTGTGACGTTGTCCCCTCAGATTCATACGGTGACCTTTTCTCTTAAAATTCGCATTGTGATCTTGCCCCCTCAGATTTACATTGTGACCTAGACTGCCCAGATTCACGTTGTGACCTTGTCTCCTCAGATTCACATTGTGACCTTGTCTCGTCAGATTCACATTATAACCTTGTCTCCTCAGATTCACATTGTAACATTGTCTCCTCAGATTCATATTATAACCTTGTCCCCTAAGATTCACACAGTGACCGTGTCCTCTAAGATTCACACTGTGACCTTTTCTCCTCAGAATCACATTGTGACCTTGTCTCCTCAGATTCATATTGTGACGTTGTCTCCTAAGATTCACATTGTGACCTTGTCTCCTCAGATTCACATTGTAACCTTGTCTCCTCAGATTCACATTGTAACCTAGTCTCCTCAGATTCACAATGTGACCTTGTTTCCTCAGATTCACAATGTGAACTTGTCTCCTCAGATTCACAATGTGACCTTGTCGCTTCAGATTCACATTGTGACCTTGTCTCCTCAGATTGACATTGTAACCTTGTCTCCTCAGATTCACATTGTAACCTTGTCTCCTCAGATTCACAATGTGACCTTGTCACTTCAGATTCACATTGTAACCTTGTCTCCTCAGATTCACATTGTTACCTAGACTCCTCAGATTCACATTGTGACATTGTCTCCTCAAATTCACATTGAGACCTTGTCCCCCCAGATTCACATTGTGACATTATCTCCTCAGATTTACATTGTGACCTTATCTCCTCAGATTTACATTGTGACCTAGTCACCTCAGATTCAAATTGTGACCTTGTCACCTCAGATTCACATTGTTACCTAGACTCCTCAGATTCACATTGTGACCTTGTCTCCTCAGATTCACATTGTGACCTTCTCTCCTCAGATTCACATTGTGATCTTGTCCCTCAGATTCACATTGTGACCTTGTCTCTTCAGATTCACATTTTGTCCTTGTCTCTTCAGATTCACAATCACGTGGTCTCATCATATTCATGTTATGATCTTGTCCCTTCAGATTCACATTGTAACCTTGTCCCATCAGATTCACATTATAACCGTGTCACCTCAGATTCACATTGTGACCTTGACTCCTCAGATTCACATTTTTACCTAAACTCCTCAGAATCACAATGTGACCTAGACTCCTCATATTCACATTGTGATCTTGTCCCCTTAGATTCACGTTGTGACCTTGTCACCCAAGATTCATACGGTGACCTTTTCTCTTCAAATTCGCATTGTGATCTTGTCCCCTCAGATTTACATTGTGACCTAGACTGCCCAGATTCACATTATTACCTTGTCTCCTGAGATTCACATTGTGACGCTGTCCCCTCAGATTCACATTGTGACGTTGTCCACTCAGATTCTCATTGTGACCTTGTCTCCTCAGATTCACATTGTGACCTTGTCTCGTAAGATTCACATTATAACCTTGTCTCCTCAGATTCACATTGTAACCTTATCTCCTCAGATTCACATTGTAACATTGTCTCCTCAGAGTCATATTATAACCTTGTCCCCTAAGATTCACAAAGTGACCGTGTCCCCTAAGATTCACACTGTGACCTTGTCTCCTCAGATTCACATTGTGACCTTGTCTCCTCAGATTCATATTGTGACGTTGTCTCCTAAGATTCACATTGTGACCTTGTCCCCTAAGATTCACATTGTGACATTGTCCCCTAAGATTCACGTTGTGACTTTGTCTCCTCGGGTTCACATTGTGACCTTGTCCCCTAAGATTCACATTGTGACCTTGTCCCCTAAGATTCACATTGTGACCTTGTCCCCTAAGATTCACATTGTGACCTTGTCCCCTAAGATTCACATTGTGACCTTGTCCCCTAAGATTCACACTGTGACCTTGTCCCCTAAGATTCACACGGTGACCTTGTCCCCTAAGATTCACGTTGTGACTTTGTCTCCTCGGGTTCACATTGTGACCTTGTCTCCTAATATTCACATTGTGACCATGTCCCTAAGATTCACATTGTGACCTTGTCCCCTAAGATTCACACTGTGATCTTGTCCCCTAAGATTCACACGGTGACCTTGTCCCCTAAGATTCACGTTGTGACTTTGTCTCCTCAGATTCACATTGGTGACCTAGTCTCCTCGGTTTCACATTGTGACCTTGTGCCCTCAGATTCA
>JACEFZ010007376.1:735000-783511 GCA_014155875.1 Cepaea nemoralis
ATTGCTGGATATACACTGTCATCAGATCTAGTGTAAGATATTGTTGGATATACACTGTCATCAGATCTAGTGTAAGATATTGTTGGGTATACACTGTCATCAGATCTAGTGTAAGATATTGTTGGATATACACTGTCTTCAGATCAAGAGTAAGATATTGTTGGATATACACTGTCATCAGATCAAGAGTCAGATATTGTTGGATATACACTGTCATTAGATAAAATGTAAGATATTGTTGGATATACACTGTCATCAGATCTAGTGTAAGATATTGATGGATATACACTGTCATCAGATCTAGTGTAAGATATTGTTGGATATACACTGTCTTCAGATCAAGTGTAAGACAACTAGTGTTGTATATTCCTTGCATCAGAGAAGAAAAAACATAACATGTTGGGAATATGCTGTAGCTAATCGCTTGCTGTATCACGGTCGGGTGATCAAGTTAGTGAATTAATGTGCAGAAGGGAACCGTGGTGACATAGTAGTTAGTGTGCTGGTTTGCTAAGTCGGTGATGCGGATTCAGTCCCCGGAAACGGAAGGATAATTTTTTCCATTAGGTAATTCTGTAAGTCGACCCAACTTCATAATATGGGGGACCGGATACAATTTTACACTTGCTGAACATTGTCGGGGAGCGAATGACACGGAGCAAGAGAACTAGTCACCCCGTGGACTAGAATGTGAGAAGAAATAACAACAGTCTCTTCCAGGTGACTTACTTCACATTGACCTATATTGTAGGGATGTTCTCTTAAATCAAATCATCAACCATTACATGATCTGTTTCTTTGACAGTATGTCTTTCTCTTCCACAAAACACCACAAAGTAGGTGCCGTCTCAACAATCAAGGTTGGCTGCAGTGGATCTCCAACAGCCTGCCTCTCGCTCTCGCTGTACATTCTGTCAGACTACCGTGGGTCTATCCATTGATTCTATCTTCGCACTTGTATCGCTGTCTACCTCTTGCTCGCTTGCCTTGGATGTTCCCTCCGGTGGGGCTTTCATACGAGGGCTATGTCTTTTAATGTAGGGGTCACCGTGGCCGCGAGGCTTAACACGCTTGCGATTAAACTTCCTGTGCGCTGACGGCGGAGTACGGGCTTCATCCCCTGCGCTGGACTTCAACGTTGACTTCTGGTTCAAAGGGTAATGGCAAACTACTGAACGTAAACTTGAATAGTAAATCAACTTGGTGATTGCAACATGTGGTTTGTAATCTTTTGATATCTACGAGATATTTCACTTTTTTTAAACAATTTATTTCATTAGCTATCTTTTAATCCCCAATTTCCTTAAGACTGTCATGGCAATTAAGGATCGGGTTTGTTCACAAATCATAAGTCATGACGGCTCAATAGAGTGTGTCAGAAGTAACAGCCAGACATTGGTATATGGCTCGTATGGTTCAGGTTGTGTTGTGATACGATTGATTGTCTGTAGTCAACACCAGTTGTAATGGCTTGTATGATTCGGGTGTTGTGATACGATTGATTGTCTACTGTAGTCAACACCAGTTGTAATGGCTCGTATGATTACTGACTCCTCGTGGTGCAAGACTGCTGACTAGTATATCATTAGGTGGCATCTGAGTTGGATTCTCTTTCACTCCCTCCATCTATCATTCAGAATCACAGAGTAAGACATTAACTATATAACGTCACAAAACGCCTTACGAGTTCATGGCTCTATTTCGCTTTACGCATTTACTCAAGTTCACACTGTCGCACGTTTCTATCTAATTCCCACTCAACTTTACTCTACAACACATCTATAAGAACAGTATTAAAAAAATATATAGATGGCGGCTATATAAGTGGTAGTCATTACCACCATGTGTTTCGACTGGTCCAACCTGGACCACGGTCGAAATCGTGCTTCTCGCATCGGGTAAACTGCCCTTTCGTCCGTGCTACGGGTGTGAGGTTTAGTCACGGACAATTGGTCTATTGTCACTTGTTTAAATTCCAGAGAGAAGGTTGGACTCAACAAGCACATCTATAAAACTGATTATCTGTTGGTGTTATTGCCTGACTTGGGTCTACACTCCTCTCTTCTGTCTTCCCTTCCATATATCTACTTCTGTCACTCTCTCTATTATTCTCTCAACACATACTCCGACAACATTTCCTTTCAACATATAATAAAAGATTTATTAATAAAGAAAACTATGTCCGGTGTGTGTATGGATATTGTCTGTGTAGTTGCTATTGTATTCTATGGTTGTGGACAGAATGAACTCAGAATGTCTATCAGCTGTATCTTCTCGCCAGTCATTCTTCACGATTACAGGACATCACATCAAACAGGACAGAGCTCACCCGGGATGATCCGTAGGCTTGAATCTGATGGTAAATCCGTTAGTGAAATGAAAACAAACTGTTCACCATTTAGTCACCGTATTGCTATAAAAGTCCCGTAAGTTTATGACTGTGCCCAAATCGGTTTCATGATATTAAGTATCCATCATCAAACAAGAAAACACCACATTGTCAATGTTCTTCCTATTGTCTATTATGATTATCACTATTGTCTTTGTCTATTCCTTCTACCCTATGTATGCAAGTCGTATGTAGGTTGAAGTCTCTGCTTGCCCCACCTTAACATCTTTTTCTGTTTAGGAGCCCCGTGGTATATGCGTGTTAGCATACAGTCTTCTGTATTTTACTTGATGTTAGTATTTGTTCATCTGAACGAACTGTTTAGGTTCTTTCTGGATCTAAGTATGTACTTTATTGGTTCACGTAGAGTAGGTTTTTCTTTCTTCTCTAATGTCCCTAGAAACTGGGAACCTGTGGATGAATATAACAAGTCGAGTGGTAAGCGTCCGCCCCTTACTCCTAACTTATGCAAGTGTCCTTCTCCAGCCATAATGACAAGGCTTTCGAAGTCACCATCCGCATAAGACATAAGAATTCACATCAGTCTAAAACACCCCCTAATAATATGTAATGATAAAGGTAATACACGCTCATCTATATTCCTATTCTAAAACGATATTTTAATATACCTTATACACATCGATGTTCCTATATAGAATTAATGTAGATCCACGAATCGAAATTAATCCTCAGCCAAGCACTTTATCCCATTATAAAGGAGGATATTTCTTTTCATTACAGGACACATAATTCTATCTTTCCGTCCAGTTGGGGAACACACACTAAACTGACACAAAGACGTGGCCACTCTCTTTAGATCATCTTTGTCCCATCGTCCTTGACATTGCTGGACAAAGCAAATTCAGACTTCATTATCCCTGGTCAGTGGAAAATTCCAGATCTGGGCTTTTCCGTATATCCCTACCTCCAGAACGCAATAGACTGATCCATGATACTGTCTGTCTTTGTAGCAAACTAATTTTTCCACTCTCCCGGTCACCTGTATTGTAGTCGACTCTCCCGCCTTGACCTATATACATATGCGCTGGTCAATCCGTTGTGTTTTATCCTTCTGTTTCATTAACCCTTCTACTCCCTGGGTATTCGCTGCATACAGTCGTCGATCTGGGATTCACTAACATGCAGCATTTCATGACATAGGCCCCCTCTTAAGAGATTAGACCGCGTCGAATCTTTCTCGCTGTAGGTTTGATTCCCATGATCCACAACCCTAGTCTTCTTCCTCCGGATCTGGATGTCTGGATAAGAAATCTGCTCCTACATTCTCCTTTCCAGGGATGTATTCCACTGTGAAGTGGTATGGTTGCAGCAACAATGACCATCTCATCAGTCTGGCGTTTAACTTCTGTGATGTAGCTAGGAACATCAAGGGTTGATGATCTGACTGGACCGTAAACTGTACTCCGTACAAGTATGGTTGAAATTTTTGTACAGCCCATACGAGTGACAAGCACTCTCTTTCAACCGTTGAATAATTTTTCTCTGCCGGTAGAAGCTTCTTACTGGCATACGCTACAGGTTTCAAAATTGAAGCATCGTCTATTCCTTCTTGTAATAAGGCTGCTCCAATACCGATCCCACTCGCATCTGTTCTTAGCACAAATGGCTTTGTGAGGTCTGGAAGTTGTAGAACTGGCTTGTTCACCAACGCCTCCTTTAATTGACTGTAGGCCTCCTCACATTCTGGCGTCCATATAACTGCATCTGGAAGTCCTTTTTTTAAGGTCTCGGTTAATGGATTTCCCAGTTCGGTAAAATGAGGAATGAACTTTTGATAAAATCCACACAATGATAGGAATGATCTTATATCTTTCTTTGTTTTAGGCCTCGAAGCTCGTCTGACTTTTTCCAGGTTCTTCGCCTCCGGGACAATTTTCCCGGGAGTGATGGTATGACCTAGAAATTCCAGAGTTTGGTAACCAATCATGCACTTGGTTGGTCGCGCCGTCAGCCCGGCTTCCCGGAGCCGATCAAAAACTCTCTCTAAGGATCCCAAATGGTCATCTAATCTGTCACTGGCAATCAGTATATCATCCATGAATGAGATAATGGCCGGGTCACGTAGAGGATCCAACAACGCTCTCATCATGCGAGTAAATACACTAGGCGCATTACTGAGTCCAAAAGGCATGACATTGAACTCATAGTGTCCCGTAGGTGTGCTGAAAGCTAGTAGATGTCGAACTTCTGGTTTGACCGGGATCTGATAATAACCCCTACTCAGATCTACTTTAGAGAAATACTTGGCCTTATGGAGCCTGGCGAATAACTGGGTTGGATTCGGCAATGGTTCCACTTGGAACTGGGTATGACTATTCAAAAGTCTATAGTCAATGCACAGCCGGTGTTCTCCACTCGGTTTTCGTAACAACACCACTCCAGCATTATATGGGGATGTGGATGGTGCAATCACCTCATCCTCCAACAGTTTCTGTATCTCCTCCTCCAACGCCTTCTCTTTAGCAAATGGTACTGGGTAGATTTTTTGGCGAACCGGATCCGGCGTAGTTAAGGTCATCTCGAACTCAACTAGCTCCGTCCGTCCTGGTTTATCCGTCAGGATCTGCTTATGGGATTTGAGAACCTGGCCAATTTTTTTCCTCTCTTGGAGAGTCAGATCAGGGTTCACCTGTACTTCCCGATAAGTTTCCTGGTTTATTAGAGGATATTCCCTCCCCTCATCTGGTCCGGTTTCAGTTTCCACTGCTACCGCCATTGCCATGAGATGGGCTGCTCCTTCCCGGGTTCTTTCTGCATATTTTCTCAAGAGATTAATATGAAAAATCTTCGACTTTCCCCGGATCCGTATTTGATAGTTGGTTCTGGATACCATCCTTTCCACGGGAAATGGTCCTTGCCATCCTATCTCCAGTTTGTTGTTTCCCGTTGGGAGTAACAACAAGACTTTGTCTCCCACCTCAAGAGCTCTGTCTCTAGACCTACGGTTATAGTATTCCGCATGTCTCTTCCTGGCCTTTCTCAAGTTTCGAGTGGCCAGAGCCCAGCCCGTGTGAAGTTTTTCCTTCAGTTCCTCCACGTATTTGTACGAGGAGATCACCTCTTCTGAGGTTTCTTCTTCCGTCCAACTCCTCAATAACGCTTCCAATGGTCCCTTGATTGGTCGACCAAACAGCAGAGTTGCTGGCGGTACTCCTGTTGAGCCATGTGGCACTTCCCTATAAGCAAAAAGGGCTGCCGGGATGTATTCATCCCACCTATCCGGTTTTTCCTGGGCCAATTTCCTGAGCATTGTCATCAACGTGCCGTTGAAACGCTCTACTTGTCCATTAGCTTGAGGGTGGTAGGGACTGGTATGTATATGGTTGGAGTGGAACACCCCAAATACCTCCTCCATGAGTTTCCCACAAAACTGTGACCCATTATCCGTCAGAATCTGATTAGGGAAACCTAATCTGGTAAAAGTCTCCATCAATGCATCAGCCACTCTTTTCGAGTCAATGGTTGACAATGGTATGGCTTCACTCCACATTGAACAGCAATCCACCATGGTGAGGATATACATGTTCCTCTTCTTGGTCCTAGGAAGAGGACCCACTATATCGATGGCTACCCTCTCGAAAGGAGAGTTCATGATGGGCATCTCACCCAACACCACCGGTGCTGTCCAGTGTTTCGGTGCCACCCGCTGGCACTCTGGGCAGGACTTTACATATCGACTCACCTCTCCCGTCAATCCTGGCCAATAATAATGACAGGAAATCCGCTGCATGGTGGCGGCGATACCCATGTGTCCACTGAACGAAATGGTATGCCCCATCTGAAGAATTTGGGCACGGTAGGCCTTCGGGACTACCAATTGACCGTGTAGGTTGTCTCCCCTTCCGGCTCTCCGGTATAGTAGCCGATTCTTCATGTAGTACTGTCCGCGTTTGGGTGGGACAGCACTCTTCTGCAACTTCTTGTAGCACGGACGTAAACTATCATCCTCACTCTGGGCCGTTCGTAACTCCCCGGGCATTGGGTTTGAAATCCTTTCCTCTGCCTGATCCGTTTCCTTCTGAGAGCGTGTCTGCATAGCTCCCATGTGAATTGGTTCCTTAGGCATTCCCAGAAAGACATACCGGCAACCGAGGATGACTGGAAATATGGGATCACTCAATACGGCGGCCTTGATTGTGCCAGTGACGTATCTTGACCGAATCTCCACTTGAGCAATGGGTAACTTCATGGCTACAGCACTCTTAGTCGCAGGCTGTATCTCCATGGTCTCCCCTGTGAGTTGTTCGGGGGATACTAGATCCGCCGAAATCACCGCTTCCCCATCCAGTCCCGTATCGTATAAACATTGGACTGGTTGTCCATTCACCTCAATCAGTTCCACCACCGAGGGTCTCCCTTGGTCCGGAATGTCTTCCCCCTCCTCGACTTTTCCCTGGGATTCCTCGAGGGGTTCATCGAGGCGTGTTTCGAAGGGACCGTCATTTGCCTTGCCTCGGCATTCTGCAGTCGTATGGGCTTTCGACCTGCAGTGTGTGCACCATGTTCCCTTCCTAGGTTTTCGTGTGTCCTTTTTGTTCCTTTCTCCTTCGCCGACCTCAGCCTTGTCTGTGATCCCCTTCTTATAATTCACTTGGCATGCCGCGAAGTAAGGATTTTTCGGTTTCGATCTGCAGTCTTTTGTGTTGTGAGATGCCGCCTTGCAAATCGAGCACCACTTCTCGGACCACGGTCGTTTCGCTGGAGAATTCGAGGTGTTCTTGGTTCCTTCCTTCACCTTCTCAGAACTCTCCGTTGACGTCTTTTTATAAGGTTCCCCTTTTGTTTCTTTTCCGTTCGTCGATTTCTTTCTGTCTTGTTTTTCCTGACCTTTGGTTTGTGTACTTAGTTCTGCCGCCTCCCCATGTACTTCCACGAATCGTTCCGCCAGCTTGTTCACCACATCAATCCGTTCCGCCCCTTGTTCTCCTAAGAAGGTTCTGAGAGGTTTCGACATTTGCTTTCGCATTTGGTCTACCACCATCATCTCTTCGAGACTCTCATAATCCCTCTGGAATTCTGCCAAGTCCATCCATTTCTGTAGATAGGATTTCAGCCTCAGACTGTAGGCGGCGAATAGTTCTCCCGGCTCTCGTCTAGACGATCTAAACTTCTTCCGATACGTTTGTGCTGTGACTTCATAATGTTTCATCAAAGCTGCTTTCAATTCCTCATACTGATTTTCCTGTCCTGGTGGTAGGCGTGTGTAGACCTCGTAGCCCGAACCACGTAAAGACTGGGATACTTTAAGAGCCCATCTGGTTCTATCTAGTCCCATAGCGACTGCCATAGCCTCGAACCGATCCAAAAACTGGAATATCTTCTCTTTACTTTCATCATAGACCGCTAAGGGAAACTTCATGGCCTGGTAACCCTGTCCACTCATGTAGGTTGCTCCAGGTGAAGATGAACTTCCTTCTGCTGCATCTATTTCACCCTTAGTTTGTGTCTTGAGTTCTAACTCTTTCAAGCGGTATTCATGTTCCATTTCCAGTTTCTTGGTCTCCTGGTCCATTTTCTTGGCCTCTTGTTCCATTTCTAGTCGCTTGGTCTCCTGGTCCATTTTCTTGGCCTCTTGTTCCATTTCCAGTCGCTTGGTCTCCACCTCTATTCTTCTCACTTCCAACTCAGTCTTTCGATCTTCTCGTTCCGCCTGACGAATCTCTCGCTCTCTTTCTTGGATGTAATCAGTTAAGTCTGAACCAGCCAACCCAATTTCCTCTCCGTTTGCCCTAAGTTCTGCTGTAGTTAGTTTGGGAGTGGCCATAGTTAAAGCAGGTAAGTCAGCACGTTGAGTCAAGACACCTCAAGGCAGAAAAGAAGTACTCACTATACAATTATATTCCACCTAGAACCTATATCATTATCTATATCTATCTAATATTATAAATCTACCCCACCACACCGTACATCACAACCACTCTCTCATCCACAAGAGGAGATATAGGATAAAGACTTATGTAGACGTGTGACCGTGTGACTAGGTATGTAATGTCTTACCACCTATCCACATTCACTCTGTCTGGAACTTTCTCACTGCAAAGTCACCAGCATTAATGAAATGTTTCTACCATATATGTAATGGCACCATATATCCAATGGACGTCCTTCCATTAAAAGTCATCAATATATACTTATATTCCTTCCAATCAGTATGTCCCAACATGTAGGTACTCCGCTATGCCTGTGCCAATATGCAAGTACCTCTCTCTATGCATATGCCTCTTTATGCTTTTAGGTCATATGAGTATTATGTATGTACGTATCCCGCTGCTCCCACCATTTATGTCACTTGTTTAAATTCCAGAGAGAAGGTTGGACTCAACAAGCACATCTATAAAACTGATTATCTGTTGGGGTTATTGCCTGACTTGGGTCTACACTCCTCTCTTCTGTCTTCCCTTCCATATATCTACTTCTGTCACTCTCTCTCTTATTCTCTCAACACATACTCCGACAACATTTCCTTTCAACATATAATAAAAGATTTATTAATAAAGAAAACTATGTCCGGTGTGTGTATGGATATTGTCTGTGTAGTTGCTATTGTATTCTATGGTTGTGGACAGAATGAACTCAGAATGTCTATCAGCTGTATCTTCTCGCCAGTCATTCTTCACGATTACAGGACATCACATCAAACAGGACAGAGCTCACCCGGGATGATCCGTAGGCTTGAATCTGATGGTAAATCCGTTAGTGAAATGAAAACAAACTGTTCACCATTTAGTCACCGTATTGCTATAAAAGTCCCGTAAGTTTATGACTGTGCCCAAATCGGTTTCATGATATTAAGTATCCATCATCAAACAAGAAAACACCACATTGTCAATGTTCTTCCTATTGTCTATTATGATTATCACTATTGTCTTTGTCTATTCCTTCTATCCCTATGTATGCAAGTCGTATGTAGGTTGAAGTCTCTGCTTGCCCCACCTTAACATCTTTTTCTGTTTAGTAGCCCCCGTGGTATATGCGTGTTAGCATACAGTCTTCTGTATTTTACTTGATGTTAGTATTTGTTCATCTGAACGAACTGTTTAGGTTCTTTCTGGATCTAAGTATGTACTTTATTGGTTCACGTAGAGTAGGTTTTTCTTTCTTCTCTAATGTCCCTAGAAACTGGGAACCTGTGGATGAATATAACAAGTCGAGTGGTAAGCGTCCGCCCCTTACTCCTAACTTATGCAAGTGTCCTTCTCCAGCCATAATGACAAGGCTTTCGAAGTCACCATCCGCATAAGACATAAGAATTCACCTCAGTCTAAAACACCCACTAATAATATGTAATGATAAAGGTAATACACGCTCATCTATATTCCTATTCTAAAACGATATTTTAATATACCTTATACACATCGATGTTCCTATATAGAATTAATGTAGATCCACGAATCGAAATTAATCCTCAGCCAAGCACTTTATCCCATTATAAAGGAGGATATTTCTTTTCATTACAGGACACATAATTCTATCTTTCCGTCCAGTTGGGGAACACACACTAAACTGACACAAAGACGTGGCCACTCTCTTTAGATCATCTTTGTCCCATCGTCCTTGACATTGCTGGACAAAGCAAATTCAGACTTCATTATCCCTTGTCAGTGGAAAATTTCTGATCTAGGCTTTTCCGTATATCCCTACCTCCAGAACGCAATAGACTGATCCATGATACTGTCTGTCTTTGTAGCAAACTAATTTTTCCACTCTCCAGGTCACCTGTATTGTAGTCGACTCTCCCGCCTTGACCTATATACATATGCGCTGGTCAATCCGTTGTGTTTTATCCTTCTGTTTCATTAACCCTTCTACTCCCTGGGTATTCGCTGCATACCGTCGTCGATCTGGGATTCACTAACATGCAGCATTTCATGACATCTATGACAAAGATCTATGTATTTGATTGTGTTTTATCAACACCATAATTACTTTAATAAATCAACATAACTCTCTAGTGATTTACATAAAAGAGCGAGTCTTTGATGTATCGTACTTGAGGTCAGGAAGATAACAGTGTATCTATCAAACACTGCCGGATGTTGCATCACAGAACTCTCTAGAGGAACAATCAAGATTATGTCTTCGATTTACCTTGAATTTACCCCAATTTTTCCCACTCCAATCCGGAATTGTTCCAGACAGTAGTACTTGGAAATCTATTGACGATAGAAATGAGCCGTCATTTCCGATTGATCATTGCGCAGAGAAAGCCAGGAGATTTGAGTGGGCAATCTGGAGATCACCCCCCATAAACCGACACGAAGCAGTCGATTCACTCCTGGCCCAAGACTCATCCTCGAAAATGTCCCAGAGTAATCCCCCCTTATTTGCGAGGAGATTGCGCAGTAGAGATTTCTACTTCCGGTGAAATTAGAGGTCTGGCAGTCGGGTGTCGGAAACTGTTACATCACTGAAGCCTGTTGTCTTTATAAAATTGAAAACAATCATTCTCCTTCCGCTGGGAGATAAACTGGGTCGCTCGGAGTAGACGGCGTAATTTAAGACATTTTTAGTGTCCTTTCTTCCTGTGTCAAGCGTATGGAAATTGATCACGACAGTAATTTGCTCAAATTTTTATTGGACTCAGGAGTATCAATTTTATATAGATTCGGGACAAACAGAATAGAATATATACAGGAGTCTTCGCTGCGAATTGGTTAACTGAGTCAGTTAAAGTTAGTTGCATATTCTTTACAGGACATTGCAGTCAACCTCATCACTTGTTTGGTTGTTCGTGATCTCTTGACAAGTTTATTTCAGTAGTTTATCATTGTTTTTTGAACGACCGGCAACCGTACTATTTCGTTAACAAACCAACGCAAGGCAGTCTGCTGCCAAATCGCCCGAAGCTGTGCTTCGAACGCGGTATGCGGGATTACAAACAGCGTACGTAACCCCTTCGTCAAGGAGCCGTCAACTGAGTCAATGCCGAAGGATAAAATATCGCCAAACATGACCTCACATTTGGACGGAAGGACGATATATCGCCATACAAGGGTCGTCGTGTTATTTATTTCGTGTCAACGTATCTTTCAATGCTCAGTGAACGGGAATTTACATTATAATACTTGTTCATTTGATTGTGTACATGTTTGGTCCAGATCTACGTTTCGTTTGTCACTGAATCACTAAAGTCGTCTGACTCGCGTTATGGAGGTTCCCCTGACTGCATCGTTCAGAGCCGGAATGCAGTTTTCTGGAGACTCCAGCGGGTCATCGCTGGAGCTGCAAGATGCGTTCTTTGTGCGATGTTCTTCACAAAAGGTTTGACGTTCTGCAGATAGAGGACCAACCAGATGGGATAACATCCGGGTCAATGAAGTCGACCCTCTGGACTTTAGAACTTTATCAATTATTTTGATTTTGAAAGAATAAATAACATCCAGAATATTCTTGTGCTCAGGGACATACACCTTGACTCAAGGTTTCGATAAGTCAAACAGCACTGTAGGGACTGGCTGTAACCAAGCAACAAATAATCAGTTTCTTGATTAGTATTCAATCTACCGCGTTGTGTTATTCGAGTTATATTATCATTGCTGGTTGTTCTGATAGTTTTTAATCTTATAGATAAAATATCGAAATTCTCCATTAACATGTAAATAAAACACCGAGTTGCTATAAATTCACACACAATTAAATTATATCAGCAACAACATAAAAAGGATCTTAATACCACGCAGGCATGCTAGGCTTATGTTGCTAGTCCCACAATTTAATAGACCAAACGGTACTGATCTATTTTGCTGTATGGCACCGAATCATGAAAAGTGAATGAACAAATCAGGAAAAGCTTAGAGGCAACGGAGATGTGATTTCTGAGACGAATGTTGCGAATATCTTGGGCTGCCAGAGTAATTAGTTTTCTGAAAGAGGCTAATGAAACTAGAACATTACATACGACAATAAGAAAGAGACAAACAGTATTCTTTGGTCATGTGGTGAGAAGACAGACATTGAAAAATATCCGTCGAAAAAGAGGCAGAGGAAGACCAAGAGAAATGATGACATGGACATGGATGAATATTATTATCAGAGTTGATCCAGCACACGAAGCAAATCTGTGGAGAGACATGAACACCTACGCCGGGAGAACTATACCAGGATATAGAGTAACTATTATTTTCTTATATTAAAGTTATATTATTATCTGATATAACAGTTCAGTTATCCTGTGCTACGATATTTCAATTATCCTGTGGTATAAAAGTTCAATTATCCTGTGCCATTAAGGTTGTATTATCCCGCGGTAAAGTAGTTTTATTAACCTGGAAAATACAAGTTCTATTATCCTGTAAAACGAATATTCTATTATCCTGTAATATTGACGTTTTATTATTTTCGCGTATTATCTTTCCTCTGGTATTGAATTTCTATTATACAATAATTATATACTCTGTATTGTTTGTGTGTGTGTGTTTATTTACCATAAATGTTTACAATTTCAGACATTCTAATCACGTCTTCGTGTTTCACCAGATCAAACGCCTTTGTGTAGTCAATAATACACAAATAATAATATCCTTTCATTTAAATAATTATTTTTGTTCATGTTCTCAAGATGTGTTTCTTGAACGTTGTTTGTGCCTTTACCTTCCACAAATCCACACTGCTTATCTTCAGGAAAGGAAGCAGTAACATACGCTACCATGGTCGTGATAGTGATGGTGGAGACAGAAGCAGCCGTAGTAAATGCGTCATTGTGATGTATTTACACTTCCAACCTCCTCACCTATTCGCATGGAACTTCTCACATTGTCATAAAGACAGAAAGTTAAGAATTGTACACAGCTTTTTCAAAACAATTCTGGTGGTGGCCATACCACTGCGGCATGCGAGCACAGATCGGCATATTGACAACACCTCATTGACGGTTTAATCAAGTGTCTTGGCGATATGAGTGCCTGAATTGACCCTAATCACATTCCATTGTCCTCGGTACACAATTCACCGTTCAGAATGGCTTCCGCTTGAATGAAGATCTTCGGCGTTCTGAAAAATAATTGGATTGAAATAGGTAAACTAGCTTCGATTACTCCTCTGTGAATTGATGAAAATTTTAGGTCGTCAGTAAATGATGGACGTTTCATTTCGTTTATTGCGATTGTAAATCCACTGGAAGACTGAGCTGTAACTCTTAGATCCGGTGCGTTGGTGTTCAGATGTCTTCCTTTCAGGTGGTTTGAGTCCTGAACATCTGTCGAGTGCGGTTTGTGTAGAGACCTTTCAGCCGACTCAGTACTAAAGTATCACATTCACAGGGCATGTGCTGAAGGACTCTTCTTTCCCTCTCCAAGTGGAGGCGGGAGCATTGCCAATAGTCAATACAATCCACCACCTTCGACCAGATATCGCGCACCCTGTGTAATCAATCGCATCTCTTCATCTCATCATGTTTCTCTTGTACTTTCCGGTGCCGAGGTGAAGTATAAACAGCGGGATAGTGCCCCATCAACTCATCTTATCTTGTTCCTCCTGTACCTTGTGGTGCCGAGGTGAAGTATAAACAGCGGGATAGTGCCCTATCAACTCATCTTATCTGGTTCCTCCTGTACCTTGTGGTATCGAGGTGAAGTATAAACAGCGGGATAGTGCCCCATCAACTCATCTTATCTTGTTCCTCCTGTACCTTGTGGTGCCGAGGTGAAGTATAAACAGCGGGATAGTGCCCCATCAACTCATCTTATCTGGTTCCTCCTGTACCTTGTGGTATCGAGGTGAAGCATAAACAGCGGGAGAGTGCCCCATCAACTCATCTTATCTGGTTCCTCCTGTACCTTGTGGTATCGAGGTGAAGTATAAACAGCGGAATAGTGCCCTATCAACTCATCTTATCTGGTTCCTCCTGTACCTTGTGGTATCGAGGTGAAGTATAAACAGCGGGATAGTGCCCCATCAACTCATCTTATCTTGTTCCTCCTGTACCTTGTGGTGCCGAGGTGAAGTATAAACAGCGGGATAGTGCCCCATCAACTCATCTTATCTGGTTCCTCCTGTACCTTGTGGTATCGAGGTGAAGCATAAACAGCGGGAGAGTGCCCCATCAACTCATCTTATCTGGTTCCTCCTGTACCTTGTGGTATCGAGGTGAAGTATAAACAGCGGGATAGTGCCCCATCATCTCATCTTATCTGGTTCCTCCTGTACCTTGTGGTATCGAGGTGAAGTATAAACAGCGGGAGAGTGCCCCATCAACTCATCTTATCTGGTTCCTCCTGTACCTTGTGGTATCGAGGTGAAGTATAAACAGCGGGATAGTGCCCCATCAACTCATCTTATCTGGTTCCTCCTGTACCTTGTGGTATCGAGGTGAAGTATAAACAGCGGGATAGTGCCCCATCATCTCATCTTATCTGGTTCCTCCTGTACCTTGTGGTGCCGAGGTGAAGTATAAACAGCGGGATAGTGGCCCCATCAACTCATCTTATCTGGTTCCTCCTGTACCTTGTGGTATCGAGGTGAAGCATAAACAGCGGGAGAGTGCCCCATCAACTCATCTTATCTGGTTCCTCCTGTACCTTGTGGTATCGAGGTGAAGTATAAACAGCGGGATAGTGCCCCATCATCTCATCTTATCTGGTTCCTCCTGTACCTTGTGGTATCGAGGTGAAGTATAAACAGCGGGATAGTGCCCCATCAACTCATCTTATCTGGTTCCTCCTGTACCTTGTGGTATCGAGGTGAAGTATAAACAGCGGGATAGTGCCCCATCAACTCATCTTATCTGGTTCCTCCTGTACCTTGTGGTATCGAGGTGAAGTATAAACAGCGGGATAGTGCCCCATCAGCTCATCTTATCTGGTTCCTCCTGTACCTTGTGGTATCGAGGTGAAGTATAAACAGCTGGATAGTGCCCATCATCTCATCTTATCTGTTCCTCCGGTACCTTGTGGTATCGAGGTGAAGTATAAACAGCGGGATAGTGCCCCATCAACTCATCTTATCTGTGTTCCTCCTGTACCTTGTGGTATCGGAGGTGAAGTATAAACAGCGGATAGTGGCCCCATCAACTCAATCTTATCTGGTTCCTCCTGTACCTTGTGGGATCGAGGTGAAGTATAAACAGCGGGATAGTGGCCCCATCAACTCAATCTTATCTGTTCCTCCTGTACCTTGTGGTATCGAGGTGAAGTATAACAGCGGGATAGTGCCCCATCAACTCATCTTATCTGGTTCCTCCTGTAACCTTGTGGTATCGAGGTGAAGTATAAACAGCGGGATAGTGCCACATCAACTCATCTTATCTTGTTCACTCCTGTACCTTGTGGTATCGAGGTGAAGTATAAACAGCGGGATAGTGCCCCATCAACTCATCTTATCTGGTTCCTCCTGTACCTTGTGGTGCCGAGGTGAAGTATAAACAGCGGGATAGTGCCCCATCAACTCATCTTATCTTGTTCCTCCTGTACCTTGTGGTATCGAGGTGAAGCATAAACAGCGGGATAGTGCCCCATCAACTCATCTTATCTTGTTCCTCCTGTACCTTGTGGTATCGAGGTGAAGTATAAACAGCGGGATAGTGCCCCATCAACTCATCTTATCTGGTTCCTCCTGTACCTTGTGGTGCCGAGGTGAAGTATAAACAGCGGGATAGTGCCCCATCAACTCATCTTATCTGGTTCCTCCTGTACCTTGTGGTATCGAGGTGAAGCATAAAACAGCGGGATAGTGCCCCATCAACTCATCTTATCTTGTTCCTCCTGTACCTTGTGGTATCGAGGTGAAAGTATAAACAGCGGGATAGTGCCCCCATCAACTCATCTTATCTGGTTCCTCCTGTACCTTGTGGTGCCGAGGTGAAGTATAAACAGTATCGAGGTGAAGTATAAACAGCGGGATAGTGCCCCATCATCTCATCTTATCTTGTTCCTCCTGTACCTTGTGGTATCGAGGTGAAGTATAAACAGCGGGATAGTGCCCCATCATCTCATCTTATCTTGTTCCTCCTGTACCTTGTGGTATCGAGGTGAAGTATAAACAGCGGGATAGTGCCCGTTTATTGGCTTCATATTAGGGGCGTT
The DNA here is from genome assembly GCA_014155875.1 of Cepaea nemoralis. Classification (NCBI taxonomy): domain Eukaryota; kingdom Metazoa; phylum Mollusca; class Gastropoda; order Stylommatophora; family Helicidae; genus Cepaea; species Cepaea nemoralis. Next base: position 751,429 of record JACEFZ010007376.1, read on the forward strand.
CATTTGAACCCCGTTTCAATGGCTTTATTATAAAAGCATGAAAGAAACATTAACTGGTGTGATAAAATTAAACAAAGCATTCATTTTGAATGAATTATGCATTATGGTTTGGTCAGAAGAAGTCGCCGTAGGCATTCAGGCAAGCATCCCATTGCTTAGGTAGGTGGCGAATGCCGTCCGCAAAAAAAAATGGTTTGTGGTTGCTCACGGAGCCAAGTATTTACCGCGTTCATTACCATTGCATCTGTGTGAAATCGTTGACCCTTGAGAGCGTTTATTAGAGGTCCGAACAAATGAAAATCACATGGTGACAAATCAGGACTATAGGCTGGATGTTGCAGAATTTACCACTTCTTCCTTGCTAATGCTTCCTGTGCAATCTTTACGATATGCAGACGAGCATTATCGTGCAACAAAATCACACCGCGAGAAAGCATGCCAGATTGTTTATTCTTGATGGCTTTTTGCAGCTTGTCTAGTGTTTGCAAGCAGTGGGTAGAGTTGATGTTGACACCAGGTTCTTTAAAGTCGGCCAACAATAGCCCTTCATGGTCAAAAAATGCACTCAGCATAACCTTACCAGCGGAAACCTGTGACTTGAATTTTTTGGCTTTTGGTGAATCAGCATGATTCCATTGCATGCTCTCTCTTTTGCTGCTCGGCTAAAAGTGGTGACACCACGATTTATCGCCTGCCACTATGCGGAAGAGAAATGCATCACCCTGCACTCTGTAATGCTGCAAGTGGTTCAAACACCATCCCATGCGTTCCTCTTTTTGGTTGTCGGTCAACATCCGTGGTACCCATTGTGAACAAACCTTCCCATATTGCAGTTTCTTACCAACTACCTTTTAAATTGTCCCAACTGACACATCGAATTTTTTCGCTAGCGAACATATGCTTCGACAACGGATCATCTGTACTGCTGCATCAATTTTGGCGATGGTTTTTTCTGTTGCAAGAATATGCGCTTGACCTGGCCGTCGAAGATCTGTCATGAACTGACGTCCTTTCCGAAACATTCGTGCCCAGTCTGTCACTGTTGTCTTCGACACACATTTATTACCGTACGCTGCCTGCATTCTTCGATGAATGTCCATTGGTCGACATCCTTCAAATGAAAGAAACTGAATCACCGCTCTTTGAGCTTCTTTGGACGGATTTTGGATCAACCGGCCATTTTCTCAACGGTCAAAAACAGAACCTATGCATCATTGGACGATAAGCACGTGCTCTTTTATTCATTGGTCAGTACTTATTACATGACTATGACATGATCATGTTCAACTTACGCAATTACGCTCGGTGCGGCACGAACGGATTTCAAATGAACGCCCCTTATATATAGAGATTCCCATGAACTCTGCTATTCTCCACGTCCATCGTTTACATGGTCGCCCTCTTCTTCTGGTTCAATTTGGTCTGTACATCATTGCATGTGTTGGTATACTGTCAGTTGATAGCGTGTCATCAATTAACCACCATGTTTATACAACACCGTTGACAGTCACCTGTCATCACACCTGTATTGTCTCAAATAGACCTAAGTCCCCAGCTGTACTACAGAGCTCCCGTGCTCCAGTGTATTCCGTCAAACCTATATCTTTTATTAAGATTCCAGATACCAGTTCTGGCAACAAAAGGAGACACTGAACTGTCAACGTGTTGAGGAGGACCTAGATAGGGCAAGGGACAGAATAGAGGTAATGACATATAGGGCATAGATAAGGACTTCTACAGGGGAGTAGATAGAGTAGAGATATAACACAAGCTAGGACTTAGAACAGTCATAAGACAGGACTTAGGTGGGGACACGGACGTGTCATAACCAGGACACCACCAGGACCTACCCCGAGGATAGGAGGGGACGCTAGTTCACGGGATACCACCCGGAACAGACCAGACGTTAGTACAAACCAGGTTAGCACTGACAGACTGCTGTATTACAAGACAGGTGCAATAGCACGGGGTTTTGCTGACCGCACGGGGTTTGGGACGGCAATGCCAGCCAGCCGGCTGAATACCGTGAGACGGGTCACGACAGCTTTCGAGAGAGGACACTTGTGTATTTCCCAGAGCAAATGCTTAGTTTGCTAGGGCGCGAGTTGAAGATAGCGAGTGTGGAGTTTGAATACGTGATTGTACATTAGTATTGTAAAGAAGGCTACAATTGTATATTTGTTCAGGCAGTGACCGCCTGGTTATAATGTGTAAATGTCTCAGGTTCGCCTGAATTAAAAGACACGAGATACCATCCACACAACGGATGTTTCTTTGGGTGTGGATGAAGTAGCGAGAGTGCCTGTGTGTGATACAAGATGTTGACAGAACATTAAACTCTGGGATAAAAAGAGACTATTGTCGTCTCCAAGAAGACAGAAAAACCACAATATAGCACCCAAGTAAATGCAAAGGTTCTTAATCATGCTAGTCCTTACAAGTATCTCGGAGCAGTAGTGACGTCTCATGGGAGATGCCTTGTAGAGATTAGAACAAGAATCCACAATTAAACGGTAGTAAACTGACAGAAGACGCAGAAGAGGATGGGGAGAGATAGGATAGAATAAATCACTAGGGGGCTGCGTGGTCTCGAGGTACGGTGTCCGCCTCGAGTGCTGGAAGTCCCGGGTTCAGGCCCCGGTGAGGACCGGGATTATTTTCACGTGGACTTCTAGTAATAAAATTTCCCCTGGTCTCTGGGTAGTGAGATCGGACGCTCGTGTGTATTGTTGCGCACCTAAAAAATCCCTTGGCAGTTGGAAATCGAAAAAGAGTAGCCTGAAGGCGCTGCCCGGGCAAAATTTCGAGTTAAAAATCTACCCAAAGTATTTCAGGATCCTCGCCGGTGCTACGGAGTTCGTGCACTAAGCTGAGCTTCTCCAGACTCAGGTTTGAGTTAGGAGGAGAACGGAGCACTCATGGGTTGCACCCGTGTGCCGTGATGTTGATCCATCAACTAAACTAAACTAAAGAATAAATCACAAACTAATGAATGACAGATGCAAGCACTTTTTTTTAAAATGATCGCAAATTGGGCACGTGAAGAGTTCTTCTTCTTCTTCTTCCTCTTCTTCTTCTTCTTCTTCTTCTTCTTCTTCTTCTTCTTCTTCTTCTTCTTCTTCTTCTTCTTCTTCTTCTTCTTCTTCTTCTTCTTCTTCTTCTTCTTCTTCTTCTTCGTCGTCGTCTTCATCTTCGTCTTCGTCTTTGTCTTCACTGATGCTTCCATCGTAGGCGTAGAGAGAAGAATAGTAAAAGAAGAAGATTACACGGGTACGATTGAACGTGTTTTGCAGGACGTTCGAAGGCACATTGGAAAGATACAAAATCGCTTGGGTGCAGATAAGTTGCCCATATTACGAGGGCAAGATTGCAGCAGCAGTATTACCACACCCGTGTGCTTACCTCCTAATAGGTAATGTACCGAACGTCAGAGACTGCAGTGAAGAAGATGCGCAACGATGGGAAAGTAAACAGGTGCCAGCAAACGCAGTCACTAGAGGTCAAAGTAAGAGAAACGAAGAAGAAAAAAACGCCACACTACCGGTTGCCCCGAGATACATAGCTCCAACCCCATTGACACAGACAGACACAATAGTGACAACTGAAAACCCTACAGTCATGCCTACGTCAATATGCTCCGTTAAAAAATAAACAGCAAGAAGATACGTCACCACGTTCTGTTCTTAATGAACAACAAAATAGAAGCAATTACTGAGCAGATTCCTGCTCCAAGTAAAGTGCTGACGAAGGCTTTGGCCGCAACGTCCAATTTGTCTCTTGTAGTCGTGTTTTAGTAAAGCTCACAATCTACTTCTCGTTTATTGGGTGATTCATTCATTGCCTTTTTAAGCTTTACTGCAGTTCACCTCATTCTTGTTTACCATTGTCCGCTCCCTTGAACTGCTACTATATATTTCACGTTTCGTCTTCGTTGTCGGTAAGATTGTTAGTTTAATATTTTAGTATTGTCATAGTGTGTTTCATGTAGTTTTGTGTTGGTTTGTATTTGTTTGTCCTGTGCTGACGAAGGCTTTGGCCGCAACGTCCAATTTGTCTCTTGTAGTCGTGTTTTAGTAAAGCTCACAATCTACTTCTCGTTTATTGGGTGATTCATTCATTGCTCCAAGTAAAGCAATCCAAAGTAACCTAGAACTACCACATAATGACAGAATGAAATGTAAAACAACCCAGAAAAAGTTGAAACAAAATTTTCTGATAAATCGCAAAGACCATCATGTCAGTCTCCTTGTAATGTCAAAGACATATTCATTCTCCAAGTTATAATCTTCATAAAATCGGCGATTATCCGTCTCGCCTGGCCTGTTACAGTCCAGTGTTCAGAACTCAGGAAATACAATATGACTTATTTAGATGTAGGGAAGCCTCACAACATAAAACAAGCTGAACTTTTCAGTGTCACCTTCAAGGGTATGGCATTACCCATGTTAGATATGATAGTTATCACAGGATATATCTGGTTTAAAATTCGAGCATTCGTCGAGTCAATAAAGTTTAGACACAAAACTACAAGCATAACGAATTCAAGGAGAATTTATGGGCATCGGGTCGCACAGATTTGTAGGTGCAACAACTGGTCCAGAGTAACACAAATCAAGGTGACAGTGATCTATACCGATGGTGAGAAACAGACGGAGTGGTTGGGCTAATGGACGATTCTTAAGAAAGGAGAGTATGGCATATGAGGCTACGACCTCCAGCATGAGAATGGAGGTGGAAGCAATCACAGCGGCATTCCGTTGGTTAGAGGAGACCATTGCAACACACATTTGTCTTCTTTACGGACTCAAGGAGTACGCTTAGTACGGTGAAGAAAGGGATGTTTAGTGTGGAATGAATCACCTCGCTTCAGAGATCACAAATTGTGAGAATTGTATGGATTTTTTGACCTGGCCATGCTGGAGTGCGGGGAAATGAACAGGTAAGTAGGCCGGCAGGGAATGCACCTCTTGGTGGTCGATTACCTTTGGACAAGGTGGAGATGGTAGTGAGCCTGTGGGACCAGATGGAGAAGGTAGGGGAATATATTGAGAACCCATATGTGAAAAGGATGAGATTTCAGGGATCGGCAGGGGTTCTGGAAGAATCTCAAAACTGAGAGGAAAAACCAGCGGGAGAACTTTCAATGAGATAGCGGTGGGAACGATTAGTAGTGTGATTCTTCGCTGGCTGTTGAACGAGGGGACGGAGCGCTAACAGGAATGTCCTAAGTGCAGTGATGTCAGTTCTTAGCTCAACACTTCTCAACTGTTTTAGTCAAGAGTTGCACTGTTTTAGTCAAGAGTTGCACCGTTTCGTCAAGCCTGTGGTTCAGTACAGTCAACATCGACAAGCATGCTTTCAAGTTTGCTTTCCCTGGCCGCTGACGGGTCCGTCTACCGACAAGACAGTAGGTTTATGTATCACTTTGTCTTTTCCCTAGTCCCTACCCATTGCCCTGTGGGATCTACCAGAAGCTGCGACACCGCTGACAGAGCTCTTAGATCAATGGAACACAGAAACCCCTGCCTCACTTCAAGCTGTATAGACAACAGAGGGGATGTTAAAGATTTCATACATGATAAGCCTTTCCTCTTCTACCCTTAAGTGCACATGTATCTTACTTTTGTGAGTTAATTGTGGGGCTGGTAACAAGAGTGAAGGACCCTTTTACAGGCTGTTTAGGCGCACTGTGTACATGTTGGCGGCCCTGTATTGTTAGATCACTTGGGTACATGGTGGCGGCCCTGTATTGTTAGATCATTTGAGTACATGATGGCGGCCCTGTATTGTTAGATCATTTGAGTACATGATGGCGGCCCTGTATTGTTAGATCACTCGGGTACATGGTGGCGGCCTGTATTGTTAGATCACTTGGGTACATGGTGGCGGCCCTGTATTGTTAGATCACTCGGGTACATGGTGGCGGCCCTGTATTGTTAGATCATTTGAGTACATGATGGCAGCCCTGTATTGTTAGATCATTTGAGTACATGGTGGCGGCCCTGTATTGTTAGATCACTCGGGTACATGGTGGCGGCCCTGTATTATTAGATCACTCGGGTACATGGTGGCGGCCCTGTATTATTAGATCACTCGGGTACATGGTGGCGGCCCTGTATTGTTAGATCACTCGGGTACATGGTGGCGGCCCTGTATTGTTAGATCACTCGGGTACATGGTGGCGGCCCTGTATTGTTAGATCACTCGGGTACATGGTGGCGGCCCTGTATTGTTAGATCACTTGGGTACATGGTGGCGGCCCTGTATTGTTAGATCATTTGAGTACATGATGGCGGCCCTGTATTGTTAGATCATTTGAGTACATGATGGCGGCCCTGTATTGTTAGATCACTCGGGTACATGGTGGCGGCCCTGTATTGTTAGATCATTTGAGTACATGGTGGCGGCCCTGTATTGTTAGATCACTCGGGTACATGGTGGCGGCCCTGTTTTGTTAGATCATTTGAGTACATGATGGCGGCCCTGTATTGTTAGATCACTCGGGTACATGGTGGCGGCCCTGTATTGTTAGATCATTTGAGTACATGATGGCGGCCCTGTATTGTTAGATCACTCGGGTACATGATGGCGGCCCTGTATTGTTAGATCACTCGGGTACATGGTGGCGGCCCTGTATTGTTAGATCACTCGGGTACATGGTGGCGGCCCTGTATTGTTAGATCACTCGGGTACATGGTGGCGGCCCTGTATTGTTAGATCATTGAGTACATGTGGCGGCCCTGTATTGTTAGATCACTGGGTACATGTTGGCGGCCCTGTATTGTTAGATCACTTGGGTACATGGTGGCGGCCCTGTATTGTTAGATCACTTGGGTACATGGTGGCGGCCCTGTATTGTTAGATCATTTGAGTACATGATGGCGGCCCTGTATTGTTAGATCACTCGGGTACATGGTGGCGGCCCTGTATTGTTAGATCATTTGAGTACATGCTGGCGGCCCTGTATTGTTAGATCACTTGGGTACATGGTGGCGGCCCTGTATTGTTAGATCACTCGGGTACATGGTGGCGGCCCTGTATTGTTAGATCACTTGGGTACATGATGGCGGCCCTGTATTGTTAGATCACTCGGGTACATGGTGGCGGCCCTGTATTGTTAGATCATGTGAGTACATGCTGGCGGCCCTGTATTGTTAGATCACTTGGGTACATGTTGGCGGCCCTGTATTGTTAGATCACTTGGGTACATGGTGGCGGCCCTGTATTGTTAGATCATTTGAGTACATGATGGCGGCCCTGTATTGTTAGATCATTTGAGTACATGATGGCTGCCCTGTATTGTTAGATCACCCGGGTACATGGTGGCGGCCCTGTATTGTTAGATAATTTGAGTACATGCTGGCGGCCCTGTATTGTTAGATCACTCGGGTATATGGTGGCGGCCCTGTATTGTTAGATCACGTGGCACTGACAGACCGCCTTTGCTTCTCAGTAAATTTCCTGGTAGCTAAAGAGAGTCCCTGTAACGAAGTGGTGACGTCATCTGGCTCACGATCCGAAGCTGAAACACGTGACAGAATGTAAAACAATAACGTGTGACAGAATGTAAAACAATAACATGTGACAGAATGTAAAACAATAACATGTGACAGAATGTAAAACAATAACGTCTGACAGAATGTAAAACAATAACGTGTGACAGAATGTAAAACAATAACATGTGACAGAATGTAAAACAATAACATGTGACAGAATGTAAAACAATAACATGTGACAGAATGTAAAACAATAACGTGTGACAGAATGTAAAACAATAACATGTGACAGAATGTAAAACAATAACGTGTGACAGAATGTAAAACAATAACATGTGACAGAATGTAAAACAATAACATGTGACAGAATGTAAAACAATAATGTGTGACAGAATGTAAAACAATAACATGTGACAGAATGTAAAACAATAATGTGTGACAGAATGTAAAACAATAACGTGTGACAGAATGTACAACAATAACATGTGACAGAATGTAAAACAATAACATGTGACAGAATGTAAAACAATAACGTGTGACAGAATGTAAAACAATAACATGTGACAGAATGTAAAACAATAACATGTGACAGAATGTAAAACAATAACATGTGACAGAATGTAAAACAATAACGTGTGACAGAATGTAAAACAATAACATGTGACAGAATGTAAAACAATAACGTGTGACAGAATGTAAAACAATAACATGTGACAGAATGTAAAACAATAATGTGTGACAGAATGTAAAACAATAACGTCTGACAGAATGTAAAACAATAACGTGTGACAGAATGTAAAACAATAACATGTGACAGAATGTAAAACAATAACATGTGACAGAATGTAAAACAATAACATGTGACAGAATGTAAAACAATAACGTGTGACAGAATGTAAAACAATAACCATGTGACAGAATGTAAAACAATAATGTGTGACAGAATGTAAAACAATAACGTCTGACAGAATGTAAAACAATAACGTGTGACAGAATGTAAAACAATAACATGTGACAGAATGTAAACAATAACATGTGACAGAATGTAAAACAATAACATGTGACAGAATGTAAAACAATAACATGTGACAGAATGTAAAACAATAACGTGTGACAGAATGTAAAACAATAACATGTGACAGAATGTAAAACAATAACATGTGACAGAATGTAAAACAATACATGTGACAGAATGTAAAACAATATACATGTGACAGAATGTAAAACAATAACGTGTGACAGAATGTAAAACAATAACATGTGACAGAATGTAAAACAATAACGGTGGACAGAATGTAAAACAATAATGTGTGACAGAATGTAAAACACTAACGTGTGACAGAATGTAAAACAATAACATGTGACAGAATGTAAAACAATAACGTGTGACAGAATGTAAACAATAACGTGTGACAGAATGTAAAACAATAACATGTGACAGAATGTAAACAATAATGTGTGACAGAATGTAAAACAATAACGTCTGACAGAATGTAAAACAATAATGTGTGACAGAATGTAAAACAATAACATGTGACAGAATGTAAAACAATAACATGTGACAGAATGTAAAACAATAACATGTGACAGAATGTAAAACAATAACATGTGACAGAATGTAAAACAATAACGTGTGACAGAATGTAAAACAATAACATGTGACAGAATGTAAAACAATAACGTGTGACAGAATGTAAAACAATAATGTGTGACAGAATGTAAAACAATAACGTGTGACAGAATGTAAAACAATAACATGTGACAGAATGTAAAACAATAATGTGTGACAGAATGTAAAACAATAACGTGTGACAGAATGTAAAACAATAACGTGTGACAGAATGTAAAACTACGTCTGACAGAATGTAAAACAATAATGTGTGACAGAATGTAAAACAATAACGTCTGACAGAATGTAAAACAATACGTGTGACAGAATGTAAAACATAACGCGTGACAGAATGTAAAACAATATGTGTGACAGAATGTAAAACAATAACGTGTGACAGAATGTAAAATAACATGTGACAGAATGTACAACAATAACATGTGACAGAATGTAAACATACGGTGACAGAATGTAAAAATAACGTGTGACAGAATGTAAAAATAACATGTGACAGAATGTAAAACAATAATGTGTGACAGAATGTAAAACAATAACATGTGACAGAATGTAAAACAATAATGTGTGACAGAATGTAAAACAATAACATGTGACAGAATGTAAAACAATAACATGTGACAGAATGTAAAACAATAACATGTGACAGAATGTAAAACCAATAACGTGTGACAGAATGTAAAACAATAATGTGTGACAGAATGTAAACACATAACAGTCGTGACAGAATGTAAAACAATAACATGTGACAGAATGTAAACAATAACATGTGACAGAATGTAAAACAATAACATTGTGACAGAATGTAAAACAATAACATGTGACAGAATGTAAAACAATAACATTGTGACAGAATGTAACAACAATAACGTCTGACAGAATGTAAAACAATAACGTGTGACAGAATGTAAAACAATAAACATGTTGACAGAATGTAAAACAATACGTCTGACAGAATGTAAAACAATAACATGTGACAGAATGTAAAACAATAACGGTCGTGACAGAATGTAAAACAATAACATGTGTGACAGAATGTAAAACAATAACGTGTGACAGAATGTAAAACATAACGTCTGACAGATTAAACAATAATGTGTACGAATGTAAAACAATAAACGTCTGACAGAATGTAGGACAGAATGTAAAACAATAACGCGTGACAGAATGTAAAACAATAATGTGTGACAGAATGTAAAACAATAACGTGTGACAGAATGTAAAACAATAACATGTGACAGAATGTACAACAATAACATGTGACAGAATGTAAAACAATAACGTGTGACAGAATGTAAAACAATAACGTGTGACAGAATGTAAAACAATAACATGTGACAGAATGTAAAACAATAATGGGTGACAGAATGTAAAACAATAACATGTGACAGAATGTAAAACAATAATTGTGACAGAATGTAAACAATAACAATGTGGACAGAATGTAAAAACAATAACATGTTGACAGAATGTAAAACAATACATGTGACAGAATGTAAAACATAACGTGTGACAGAATGTAAAACAATAATGTGTGACAGAATGTAAAACAATAACGTGTGACCAGAATGTAAAACAATAACATGTGACAGAATGTAAAACAATAACATGTGACAGAATGTAAAACAATAACCATGTGACAGAATGTAAAACAATAACATGTGACAGATGTAAAACAATAACATGTGACAGAATGTAAAACAATAACGTCTGACAGAATGTAAAACAATAACGTGTGACAGAATGTAAAACAATAACATGTGACAGAATGTAAAACAATAACGTCTGACAGAATGTAAAACAATAACCTGTGACAGAATGTAAACAATACGTCTGACAGAATGTATAAAACAATAACATGTGACAGAATGTAAAACAATAACGTGTGACAGAATGTACAACAATAACGTCTGACAGAATGTACAACAATAACATGTGACAGAATGTAAAACAATAACATGTGACAGAATGTAAAACAATAACGTCTGACAGAATGTAAACAATAACGTCTGGACAGAATGTAAAACAATAACATGTGACAGAATGTAAAACAATAACATGTGACAGAATGTAAAACAATAACATGTGACAGAATGTAAAACAATAACGTCTGACAGAATGTAAAACAATAATGTGTGACAGAATGTAAAACAATAACGTCTGACAGAATGTAAAACAATAACGTCTGACAGAATGTAAAACAATAACATGTGACAGAATGTAAAACAATAACGTCTGACAGAATGTAAAACAATAATGTGTGACAGAATGTAAAACAATAACGTCTGACAGAATGTAAAACAATAACGTGTGACAGAATGTAAAACAATAATGTGTGACAGAATGTAAAACAATAACGTCTGACAGAATGTAAAACAATAACATGTGACAGAATGTAAAAACAATAATGTGTGACAGAATGTAAAACAATAACGTCTGACAGAATGTAAAACAATAACGTGTGACAGAATGTAAAACAATAACATGTGACAGAATGTAAAACAATAACGTCTGACAGAATGTAAAACAATAACGTCTGACAGAATGTAAAACAATAACGTCTGACAGAATGTAAAACAATAACATGTGACAGAATGTAAAACAATAACATGTGACAGAATGTAAAACAATAACATGTGACAGAATGTAAAACAATAACATGTGACAGAATGTAAAACAATAACGTCTGACAGAATGTAAAACAATAACGTGTGACAGAATGTAAAACAATAACATGTGACAGAATGTAAAACAATAACGTCTGACAGAATGTAAAACAATAACATGTGACAGAATGTAAAACAATAACGTCTGACAGAATGTAAAACAATAACATGTGACAGAATGTAAAACAATAACGTGTGACAGAATGTACAACAATAACGTCTGACAGAATGTACAACAATAACGTGTGACTAATGATCCCTTTTCTGCAGCGTATTTCATCCCTTATTCGGTCATTCACCTTATGCAAGCTCTAATTTACACCTGTTTGTTTACACACAGAAGCCACACAAAATAGATTGCACGGTTGATTGGCTTTCATATTCATACATTTCATTGCTTTTCGTCACGGCAGATTTATGTATCATGTGAAGTGAGCAGATTAATCATATTTCGGCCGAAGTACATAACACACAATCTCTGAAACTGTTCGAAAATGGAGCAGTTTTTATTCCCACGGAAATCACAGTCACTATGAAATGTTTCAGTCTGCACAACCCCGGTTGTAGATGCTTAATTGCAATTGTCTCAATTTATTTGAGGACTCCGTTTATTGTTCAAGGCAATAAATCGTGCAACCTATTGTTTGACTCATTAAGAAACACATTATTTTGAATTTCTGAAACCTGTTTCTTTTTGTTTGTTTGTTTGTTTATTTATTTGTTTGTTTGTTTGTCATGTACTTTAATACATAGATACATAATACCTCTATGACTTGGCCGAATGGTTTAACCATTCAACAATCATCGCTAACACTTATCAACATCCTACATGCTGATGATGACAATGTTGATAGTGTATATTACCCCCCCCCCCCCCTTCTATCTGCTTTTATTACAACAACAATGAAATAATGCATCAAATAAGAGAGATAGGTAAGGCAGAATGTAAGACGCACCAACGTATCCAATTTTTATCTCTTGAAAATAAAGTTCGTTCGTTCTCCCCCACACCTCACATATACACACTAGAGAAGCACACACAAACCCATCAACCGTTCTTAATTACCCCAGACAAACACGCACACATTCCCATAAATTTTACGGTCCAGTTTTTGGAGCTATCAGATTCCACCCAGCCTTAATGGAATCAGGGTAATGGGGCGTTTCCTTCGATACGCGGGCCAAGATTTCCCACGATAATATTTCATACAAATAAACATCTATTGATTTGTATAACGGGATACAACAGACAGAGAGATAACACAAGACAAGCCAGAAGAAGAGAGCGAAGAAAGAGTATACGGGAGATTCAAACCAAGATAGTTAACATAGACTCGTTGATAGCCCAAGTTGTGTTCCTTTGTGTTTATGTGAACAACCTCATTTGCACTTCGTGTCCAGTAACATAGCGTGTTGGGTGTGAGACTGATGTACACTCACCTTCTACTGTGGAATTCCAGTGTTCGATACCCTAGGTAAACAAGAACGAGGGGAACTGCAGTAAAGCTTAAAAAGACAATGAATGAATCACCCAAAAAACGAGAAGTAGATTGTGAGCTTTACTAAAACACAACTACAAGAGACAAATTGGACGTTGCGGCCAAAGACTTCGTCAGCACAGGACAAACAAACACAAACCGACAAAACCTACATGAAATACACTAGACTCGTTGATAGCCCAAGTTGTGTTCCTTTGTGTTTATGTGAACAACCTCATATTAAACTAATTAAATGTACTTATCTGAATCTGTATCCTTTCTAAGGAAGACTGACACGTGTAGGGCTGTCAGTGGATTAATAGACCGGATGTATGGTACACGGGTTAAAGGTCAAGCGGGAGGGGAGTGGGGTGGAGAAGCGCCCATGTGGGCGAAAAATTGAAAATTAGGACCGGCAAAGTTGTCGCGGACGCAGTTCACAATTGGCAATACTCGTTAAGCGCTCGGAACACAGCTGCGGAAGAATACATTGTGTTAGTCCTCACAGAGGGGCATGAGTCACGGTCGTTCAGAAAACGATAGCAAAACACCGAACGCAAGCCTGCCATGAAAGTTGACTGCGACGTCCTGTAAAGGACCTGCGCGTACCTAGATGGTGGACTGTAAGCTAGGGGGTGGGAGGGGGTGGGGTTAGGAAGTTAAATGAAGCTGTGTTGGACATTGGGGCCGTGAGGGCAGAGTGTGCCCAATTGGAAGATGAGACGGTGTTCCAATGTCTTCCGATCCCGATCGTGGGATGCGCATGATTTGATGACCGTGACCTGTATATCGGCCACGCCACGATGGTCAGGACTGTTGAAATGCATGGATACTGAGCTGGATACATGGGATGTGTCACATCATCTTGTTTAGTCTTTTTATTGGTCAGTATGTTTTTCATCTTGCAAAAGGCTACCCTCGCCATGGAAATTATTGTTCTAGTCTCTTCAAAGCATCTCCCATCAGATGTTATGACTGTTTCGTGATAGCTGCACCGATTCACTTGTTTAAGATTATGCCCATTTACTTGTATATTGCATTGTGAAATTCTTCCTTCCTAGTGACGACCATAACCTGTGTCTTCTTACAATTCAATTCTAACCCTTGTTGTTTACTGTGTGCAACAACCGCATCTACTAAATTGTGCAGGTCCTGTTCATTGTCTGCAATCAAGACTGTATGAAAATATTTTCACTGTACAGGGAAAAAAGATCTGGAGACATAACACATCCCTGTCTCACACTTTTCTTAATAGGCTGAAATTGACCTACTTCATTATCAATTCTTATGGCAGGTTGTTGTTTCCAATATATGTTTTTTAGATGTCTAAGATCTTTTCCATCAATTTGTAGATCTTCAAGCATCCTTATCACGTTGACATGTCTCACTTTATCGAAAGCCTTTGTGTAGTCAATAAAGCAGAGGTGTAGATCTTTGTTTACTTCTATAGAACGTTCAATTACTGTTCTCAGAATGTACACAACATTTACAGTACCCTTGCCTTCTACAAACCCACATTGTTCCTCTCCTATTTCAGGTTGTATTTTCTTCCTAACTCTTTGCATGATAATTCTTAACAAAATCTTCGTGATGTGACTCATTATACTAATTGTTCGATGTTGATCACATTCCAAGGCTCCTGATTTTTTTTGGGGATTCCAATAAATACAGAATTACATAATTCATGAGGTGTATCTCCAGTATCATATATGGTATTCAGGAGTCTGGTAACGTTATCTATTCCGCATTCTTCTAAAGCATTAATCATTTCTGTTGTGATGCTGTCTGAACCGGGGGTCTTGCCAGATTTCATATGGTTAAGAGCATTCTGAACCTCCATCTTCAAATTGATGGTCCTTATTATTATGTTGAATATCATACTGTTCTTCTCTGTTATCATCATAAAGGTTTTCACATAATCTGACCATACATGTAAAATCTGATCATTTTATATTATGATTTTTCCATCTTTTGTCTTTAGGCAGCCTGCTGATGTATGTGTTCTTTGACTAGTAAGCTCCTGAATTCTTTTGTGCAGTAGTTTGGTATTTTTTACTGTTGTGTCGTTTTTCAATTTCTGTGCAATTTTTCTCGAGCTATGCTTCTTTTGCCTCCTTACATAATGTTCTGACGTTTCTGTGAGTTTCTTTATATTTGGCAGGATTATTTTTGTTCTATTTTCTTGTTTCCATTAGCTGTAAAAAATTTTCAGACGTTCATGTCTGACGACCCACTTTCTTTAATTTTGGAATAGTTTTTTCTGCAGCGAAACTGATTGAATTCTTCAACATTTCCCATTGATCATCCACATCCCGCAAACCCGCGTTCGAAACACAGCTGCGGGTGATTTGGTAGCAGACCGCCTGGCGTCGGTTTTTTAAAGAAATGTTATGGGTGCCGGTCGTTCAGAAAGCAATGGCAAACTACTGAACTTGCCCAGGAATCACAAACCGCCAAAGAATGCTGGGAATGACTGCTCCGTCCTGTAAAGGATATGCAACTAGCCTTAGAGATACCGGGGAATACTGTAGAATGACAACCTTCAGGTGTCAGTTTCCCTTGAAGGTTTGTTCCGAATCTCTCTGTGCAGACTTGGCCTCTTGCACGCGCTGGGGTACTTGGAACTGGCCATGACTTCCTCTCTTCCGTGGAAACAAACATTCTACACGGTTCCATATCTAGAGATCTCCACACCAGATGTGAAAGACAAGTGTGCTCATCGCCTACACCCGCTTTCCTCAATGGGTCTCACCCCACTCCCATCCCACTCGTCCAGATCGTGCATATTTTGTTGAGGTCACATCACGTTTCATGTTTATAGTCGGACCACAGGGGAGGTTTGCGAGGGGAAATAACATTTAATGGTTATTTATATGATTATGTATTACATGATAAATGTGTAATAATTCTGGCTTCTCATTCTATGTGCTAATTTCTGCACCATAAATATTGAGCAATTGTTACGTTTGACAATATTATTTGGTTGTAAAAGACACTCGGTAATATGAAAATGCCACTTGTTCGTTTTCTGCTTTATGATCTTTTTTTTTCTTTCTTATTTTGTTCTACTTCTTGTTCTGTTGCCCTCTCCTCCTCCTCCTCCTCCTCCTCCTCCTCCTCCTCCTCCTCCTCCTTCTTCTTCTTCTTCTTCTTCTTCTTCTTCTTCTTCTTCTTCTTCTTCTTATTATTATTATTATTATTATTATTATTATTATTATTATTATTATTATTATCATTCCTCTTATTCTTTTTCTTTTTCTCCTTCTTCTTCTTGATGTTTCTGATTTGGATCGTCGATGACGGAATAACAATTTCCTGTCTCATTTGATATCTTGATGAAGCTGTTATTGATTATATTATTTTTGCTTGTTTCAGACTTTTCTCTCGCCATTTTCCGTTGCTTCTCTTACCCATCATTTATTCACATCAAATTAGTTTCTCTACTCCAGCTGATAGCCCGATAAATTTTTTTTAAAAAAATTTAACGTATGATGTTGTGAACATCAACATCATCATGTGGCATGGCGATTGTCGTGAAATGTCATAGTTAGCCCTGTCACGCGATCCCCAGAGTCGTGGATCAGCTCTGTGTTCTTGTCTCAATGATGCCGTGGATCAGCTCTGTATTCTTGTCTCAATGATGCCGTAGATCAGCTCTGTGTTCTTGTCTCAATGATGCCGTCTATCAGCTCTGTTTTCTTGTCTCAATGATGCCGTCTATCAGCTCTATGTTATTGTCTCAATGATGTCGTGGATCAGCTCTGTATTCTTGTCTCAATGATGCCGTGGATCAGCTCTGTGTTCTTATCTCGGTGATGCCGTGTGATCAAGCAATCCAGAAATGTATCTGTCTGCCCTCCCCTGCTGATCTCAAAACTCAGCCATGTTTCCGTCTCCGTCCACGTAGTCTGACCATGGTTCTGTATCCGCCCACGTAGTCTGACCATGTTTCAGTCTCTGTCCACGTTGTCTGACCATGTTTCAGTCTATGACCACGTAGTCTGACCATGTTTCAGTCTCTGTCCACGTAGTCTGACCATGTTTCAGTCTCTGTCCACGTAGTCTGACCATGTTTCAGTCTCTGTCCACGTTGTCTGACCATGTTTCAGTCTATGACCACGTAGTCTGACCATGTTTCAGTCTCTGTCCACGTAGTCTGACCATGTTTCAGTCTCTGTCCACGTTGTCTGACCATGTTTCAGTCTATGACCACGTAGTCTGACCATGTTTCAGTCTCTGTCCACGTAGTCTGACCATGTTTCAGTCTCTGTCCACGTAGTCTGACCATGGTTCCGTCTCTGTCCACGTAGTCTGACCATGGTTCTGTATCCGCCCACGTAGTCTGACCATGTTTCAGTCTCTGTCCACGTTGTCTGACCATGTTTCCGTCTCTGTCCACGTAGTCTGACCATGGTTCCGTCTCTGTCCACAATAGTCTGACTATGTTTCAGTCTCTGTCCACAACAGTCTGACTATGTTTCTGTCTCTGTTCACAACAGTCTGACCTTCTTTCTGTCTCTGTCCACAACATTCTGACTATATTTCTGTCTCTGTTCACAACAATCTCACTATGGTTTTGTCTCTTTTCACAACAGTCTGACCATCTTTTCGTCTCTGTCCACAACAGTCTAACTATGTTTCTATCTCTGTCCACAACAGTCTGACCATGTTTTCAAATACCACATCTCCAGTGCCTTAAGTTTCTTCACCTTTTTACTACTCATTGTCCATCATTCGCTTCCATAAAGAAGAATAATTTAAATAAATATTCTAGGCACCAGATTGGGTATATGGTGCTAGTTCTATATTTTGTAGACCAGTCGGCACTCTAATGGCGACATAGTCAATAACACGGGGGACGTCTTTACTTCCCATGACATTTTCTGTTAACATTTCAGGCTGAGATGGACTTGGATGCCGAGATACATTGTTAAAATTCCGAGAGAGCGTGGGAGTATGACAGTAATCTAGTTATTGTATGTTATGTTATATTACTGTGCATTCCCATGCTTGGCTGGTCCTCCGATGCAGGAACCATCCCAAAGTATTTCTTGCTCACTGTTTCCACGAGGAGTTAGTTACGGTATCTTCTCTGCTTCCCTCGACAGCGGAAGTGACGTGCTCCACCAGGCTTCACTCCCAGTGCGTGCAGTCGGGCTAGGGTCGGTGTTTCGTCAGTATCTGCCGACCGAGTCGGCGCTGCACTGATTATACCAGCCCTGCCCACGTTTCTTCCCGTCTGTATTGTTTTATTATTTCTCAAATGATCTGCGCGTTGATTACTATTCACTTCGGCGTGTCGTCAATGTATACCTTTCACTTCGGCGTGTCGTCAATTAATACCTCACTGTTTATTTATAGGCAAACCTCAACTCATACCTCTTATCATACCTCTGTGTATATCTACGCGAGCTTCAAGGCACAACTCTATAAAGTAAAGGGGTGCTTGGGCATATGGTCATAGACTCGTATATTTATAGAGCAGTCTTCACAAGGTGGATCACGTGGTCATGATGGCACCGGCCGCCGTTACTCTCAAAGACATGCCCTGGTACCCATTCGATACTGGGTGGCTCATGTCATTCTTTACATCGACACCTCTATATCCATTCTAATTACATCTCTATACATACCTCTATCAATACCTCAACGCATACCACTAGACACACCTCCACGCCACCCGGACATCTATATTCAACTTCTACACAATCGCTAATATTCACTACACGTGTTTACCATTCATTGACTGAAACAATGCCCTGTCGGATTTACTCATATTTGCTGACTGTCGCTGATATTTCTTCAAAAGTATTTCATTTATGAACTAATATCCCACAACATCATCATTTATGCTCCAGTTATAGCCCATTATTTCAACATTTTTGCATTCTCGACTCAAATTTGTTATTGATTCTTCCTCTCCGTTTGCGATCGGAACATTTTAAAATGCTTGCGTTGCTAAGAACAACATAATAACATTTCGTCTTGTGTAAATATTGAAAGCCCTCCAAATTCCATTGCCCAGGGCCATGCTGAAGTTTGTGGGACAACAATCGATATCAATTTGGCCTTCCTCTGAAAAGAAGAAGAAAAAACACTGGATCATGTTTAGGAATGTAAGTGTTCGATTCTCCAAGCTGCCATATCGAGCCGTTACATCCTTAGTGTGGTGTTTTCGTCCCTTAACACGATTTGGGAAATTACGTTAGCAATGTAGACACATTCTGGGTTGTCTTACCTGTCTCTCTATCTGTCTGTCTGTCTGCTATCTGTCTGTCGTCCTGTCTGTCTGCTGTCTGTCTATATACCTGACAGTCTGTCTATCGCTCTATTTTTCTATCTGTCTACCTACCTAATTGCCAACTTACCTATCTACCTACACATCTACTTACCTATCTCCCTGTCTGACTACTTGTCTGTCTTATTACCTACCTTTCTGTCTCTCTATCTGTTTACTGACCTAACAGCCTGCCTACATACCTGCCCTTCTATCCCACAAACCTATAATCTGTCTACCAACCTACCTATCTACCTGTCAACGAACATATCTAAACTGTTCTAGTGAGAATTAATAGACAAAGTCCCCAGATACAAAACAGACATTTGTATACAACCTCTATAAGCAGCAAATTATGTTACTGATTGAGTATGTTCTGAGATTTCTGACAACATCGAACAGCCAGCTAGACAAGCTGGAATGCTGGCAAAATGAGACCATGAGAATTATTTTGGGCTTCTCAAGGGAAGACCCTTTGTGTCCACGCAACATAAACTTGCTCAGATGCCTGTAGATGTTCAAAGAAAATGTGCAGCTTTAGGTCGCAGCGGGCAATGAGCATTTTCTTGATGAGAAATTGGGTGTCATCGGGTTGAAGAGACGCAGTTCTTGAATGGCACAGGCTGAAGATATAATTTGGCATGTTTGTGAAGTTGCAATATAGTGTGGGAGAAGGAATGCATTTGAAGTTGTAAGATCGTGCGGGAGAAGGAATGTTTGTGAAGTTGTATGATCATGTTGAAGAATTCAATTAGTTTAGCTGCAGAAAAAAACTATTCCAAAATTAAAGAAAGTGGGTTGTCAGACATGGATGAGTGAAGAAATTTTACACCGTATGGAAACAAGAAGACAGAACAAAAATAATCCTGCCAAATATAAAGAAATTCACAGAAAAGTCAGAACATTATGTAAGTAGGCAAAAGAAGCATGGCTCGAGAAAAAGTGCATAGAAATTGAAACACAACACAACAGTAAAAATACCAAACTAATGCACTGAAAATTCAGGAGCTTACTAATCAAGGAACACACTACATCAGCAGGATTCCTAAAGACAATAGATGGAAAAATCATAATAGAAAAAGATCAGATTTTATGCATTGTCAGATTATGTGAAAAACCTTTATGATGATAACAGAGAAGAACAGTATGATATTCAAGATAATAATGAAGGACCATCAATTTTGAAGATTGGAGTTTCAGAATGCTCTTAACCATATGAAATCTGGCAAGACCCTCGGTTCAGACAGCATCACAACAGGAATTATTAATGCTTTAGAAGATTATGGAATAGATTAAAGTTACCAGACTGCTGAATACAATATATGATACTGGAAGATATACCTCATGAATTATGTAATTCTGTATTTATTGCAATCCCAAAGAAATCAGGAGCCTTGGAATGTGATCAACATCGAAAAATAAGTATAATGAGTCACATCACGAAGATTTTGCTGAGAATTATCATGCAAAGAGCTTGGAAGAAAATACAACCTGACATAGGAGAGGAACAATGTGGGTTTGTAGAAGGCAAGGATACAGTATATTCTGTGTACATACTGAGAACAGTAATTGAACGTTCTATAGAAGTAAACAAAGATCTACACCTCTGCTTCATTGACTACACAAAGGCTTTCGATAAAGTGAGACATGTCGACACGATAAGGATGCTTGAAGATCTACAAATTGATGGAAAAGACCTTAGACTTGTAAAAAACATATATTGGAAACTACAAGCTGCCATAAGGATTGATAATGAAGTTGGTCAATATCAGCCTATTAAAGAGAGGTGTGAGACAGGGATGTGTAATGTCTCCAGATCTGTTTTCTCTATACAGTTAATATATTTTCAGAAATATAGAAGATATGTAAGGAATCAACATTGGGGGACGATACATCGAAAATCTTTATTTTTAAAGGGTTAAGAATTGGGCACGCAGGCCCGTCTGACATTCTGCCCTTCTTCTCTATTTCCTCTCATACATTCTTTCATTCAACATCACTTATGAAGCAACTTTTGACAACAAAAGAACATTAAAACGCATGAAAAATAATCAATAACAAATGACTCACTGAGGCAGTGTTTAACATGGGCATTATAAATACCTAAGGAGGGTGTAACGTGCCATACATAAGGGAATGTTTTTTGGCTAGTTGTCGTTTGAGATAAGTTACCATTATTGTCTTTTTTGTGTTATTTGTTATGGGGGCATGTAGTCTGTACTAAGGTAGTGTTCAAACAGGTTGCGAATGTATGAATCATGATTGGTGGTGTCTTTGATTTCTTGTGGAATATTGTTCCACAACTGAGCGGCAGAGTATGCTAAGCTTGTTTTATATAAGTCTATCCTAGGTTTAGGGACATGAAGTATATTTAGTCGTTCGCTATGTCTAGCGTTATATTTAAACAATGGCCAAAGGTAGCTTGGAGCATTTTGAAATAGGATTTTGTGAATTAGTTTGGTCTTATTAAAAAGCAGGCGCTTGTGGAGTGGCAGTAACCGGAGACGTTTATATAGGTTAGAATTGTCGGTAAGCTTTTCACCATTAATTAAACGCACTGCCCTTTTCTGGAGTGAATATAGGCGTTTTGTTATTGAATTGGAGCATCCATCCCAGAATGTGTTTGTATATGAGAAGTATAGAATATCTTTCTTGTGTTTTCGTCAAGGAAATTTTTAATTTTGGCAAGTTGGTATACTTTTTTGGCTATTTGTTTAACTAGAGCATGAACATGTGAGTTAAAAGTTAGATTTTGATCTATGATAACACCCAGTGTCTTGTGCTCGGTGACACTTTCTCACATTAGATATGCAGATGATACAGTCTTGAATGCAGACAGTGAACAGGACCTGCAACAATTAGTAGATGCGGTTGTTGCACACAGTGAACAACTGGGGTTAGAATTAAATTGTAAAAAGACTCAGGTTATGGTCGTCACTAGGAAGGAAGAAATACCACAAAGAAATATACAAGTTAATGGGCATATCCTTAAACAAGTGAATCGGTACAACTATCTCGGAACAGTCATAACATCTGATGGGAGATGCCTTGAAGAGATTAGAACAAGAATTGTTATGGTGAAGGTAGCCTTTTGCAAGATGAAAAACATACTGATCAATAAAATGATATCAATTGAAACGAGAAAAAGAGTATTGAAGTGCTACATAGAACCTGTACTTTTATATGGATGTGAGCGTGGACAATGAGCAGACAAGCTGAAAAACATCTGATGGCTGTGGAGAATGTGGTTTCTGAGGAAAATGCAAAGAATACCATGGACAGACAGAAAAACCAATGAATAAGTCCTTCAAGAAACAATGAAGATCGTAAACTGATTAGAGTCATTAGACGTAGACAGTCAAAGATTTTTGGGCATGTTATGAGAAGAAATGAATTGGAGAACTTGGTGACAACTGGCAAGATCGAAGAAAACAGACCAAGGGGAAGACCAAGAATGAAATACCTGGATGGCATGGCCACGTGGCATGGTCAAGACAGAAACACGGAGCTGATCCACAACTCTGGTGATCGAGTGAGGTGGCAGAACATGACCGCCCACGCTTATCTGCATGTCACATAATGAATGAATGAATGAATGAATGAATGAATGAATGAATGATCATGCGGGATAAGAAATGATCCCGAAAAGACAGCAGAGTACTGCACATCAGAGGAAGAGCTGGCTTCCTAGGGGGCCAGCGGGGGCGGGTCTCCTTGAATCATGAACGGGGTACGGCTAAGGCAACATGACGGCAACGTCAACTGGTTTATAGCTCACTGCCGAACGATCGAGGAAGAAGCTGGTTTCTCACGGTCAAAGGTGCTAGGATACATTTGAGGGAACGAAGCACCGGGTGCACGACGTTATCTACCACGAAGAAGGGTGGCTTAGGAGAAGGCACAATGCGAATGTCTAAGACAAGTGATGTATCATCATCATCATCATCATCATCATCATCATCATCATCATCATCATCATCATCATCATCATCATCATCATCATCATCATCATCAAGTGCCTTGTCAGCTGGCTTAGGCATTCATGTCTCTCGGCAGATCTCAGCCCTTAGTGTTCTGGATCAACTCTGCTGATGATATTCCCCCATGCCACCGTCTCAGTTCATCCAGTATCATTTCTCTTGGTCTGCTCCTGCCTTTCTTATGTATGGATGGAATAAGTATTATATAAGAGAGAGAGAGAGAGAGAGAGAGAGAGAGAGAGAGAGAGAGAGAGAGAGAGAGAGAGAGAGAGAGAGAGAGAGAGAGAGAGAGAGAGAGAGAAGAAGAGCAGAATGTTAGATGGCCTAATGTGCCGAGTTCGTAACCCTAAAAAAAAAGTTCGTCATATCATCCTTTCGTTCGTTCATTCAAACCATTAAAGCCCCAAGACCCTTGTTAAAACATTCACCAAGTTTTAACGGAAACGTCTGAAATTTCACTGTTCCTTATGCTTGAACAAGCCACCATACAAATCAAGAACTGTACGCCCCTACTCAACCCTCCTACAGTCCATTGTTACGAGATTCACCAAGTTGTTACTGGAACTTCTAAAATTTCAAAAATCGAAACCATGGTTGCCCGGGTCTCCTTCTCCCCCCCCCCCCCCCCCCCTTTCCTGTCTTACAAACACCCCTGTGTCCTGTGATAAAACTCGACACCCACAGGCCATTCACATGTCGTGGCTCCATTTGTAAGGTTTTGGTGAAGTCCTGTCCCGGGCCAGGCCAGCAGACACGGCATCCTTCTCACCAGCAGCGGCCCTGCCCAATCGATTCCCACATTTCATCTGGGACTGTTTGTTGGCAACCAATTACTTGACACGAATATACGTGCACAGAATAGAGATCAAAGCTGTATAACTACAGACAGAACGAACGAACGAACGAATGAACGCGTGAGCGAACGAATAAACTTTATTTTCAAATGTTCACAAAGTGGGCACGCAGGTTCGCCTTACATTCGGCCCTTCCAACCACTCATCTTTCGTACACCAATTGTCTACTGTGCATGTTGCATTCACATAGGGAAACAAAAAATAATCGTCAAATGAATGCTGTGAACATAGCAGAGGTAAAATATGTGAAACGTCTGTCAGTTTCTGGTAACCTGCTACTGTGGCCATGTACAACCTGCTACTGTGGCCATGTACAACTTGCTACTGTGGCCATGTACAACGTGCTACTGTGGCCATGTACAACTTGCTACTGTGGCCATGTACAACTTGCTACTGTGGCCATGTACAACTTGCTACTGTGGCCATATACAACTTGCTACTGTGGCCATGTACAACTTGCTACTGTGGCCATGTACAACTTGCTACTGTGGCCATGTACAACTTGCTACTGTGGCCATGTACAACTTGCTACTGTGGCCATGTACAACTTGCTACTGTGACCATGTACAACTTGCTACTGTGGCCATGTACAACTTGCTACTGTGACCATGTACAACTTGCTACTGTGACCATGTACAACTTGCTACTGTGACCATGTACAACTTGCTACTGTGACCATGTACAACTTGCTACAGTGACCATGTACAACTTGCTACAGTGACCATGTACAACTTGCTACTGTGGCCATGTACAACTTGCTACTGTGGCCATGTACAACTTGCTACAGTGACCATGTACAACCTGCTACTGTGGCCATGTACAACTTGCTACAGTGACCATGTACAACTTGCTACTGTGGCCTTGTACAACTTGCTACTGTGGCCATGTACAACTTGCTACTGTGACCATGTACAACTGGCTGCTGTTATTTTAAAACAAACCATTCCTTGATGTGTGAATCTAACATGAATAGGTTCACTTACTTCTTCTCCTTCATTTTACCCCCCCCCCCCCCCTCCCGACACCGAGGTATAAACCATCAGCCAAACCCTCCCATACAGTTGTGTCCTCGTCCTTCCCATATTGTTACCTTGTGTTTCTATTTCTCTTCTCCGTGAATTGTTGGGTCTTCCTCTATTTGACTTCTCCGTGAGTTTTTAGGTTTTCCTCTATTTGACTTCTCCGTGAGTTTTTAGGTTTTCCTCTATTTCTCTTCTCCGTGAGTATTTTAGGTTTTCCTCTATTTCTCTTCTCCGTGAGATTTTTAGGTTGTAATCTATTTCGCTTCTCCGTGAGATTTTAGGTTTTCCTCTATTTCTCTTCTCCGTGACATTTTTGATCTTCCTCTATTTCTCTTCTCCATGAGATGTTATTTCTTCCTCTATTTCTTTGGCACTGTGGGTTCCAGACTAAGTCTGTTGTAATTAATCCGTCGGTTAAAGGAAGACCATCTATTGTAGTTATTCCGTTTGTTAAAGGAAGAACTTCTGCTAATCGGACTCCTGGGGCATGCTCTGTACCTTGCCATGCTTCCAGGTTGCCTGGGTTATTCTTTTTTTTTTTTCATAATTTTTGACCTTGTTCACGATTGGGTGGATTTAGTGGCTAAAATTTGTCTACAGGGAGAAGAAGTCGGCCACAAATCATCCCCCCCACCCCATCCCTGCCATTCCTTGCTGTCGTCTCATGCGACCTGTAGAGCAGGTTACAGGGCGATAATATTCTTTGCTTCTCTTTAGGGTCCCGCTAACACACGGACGGTATCCCCCTCTTATGACGCGCATGGAAGGTGACAAGAGTTATATTCTTAGCTCCCTCTTAGGGTAACGTTAACACACAAGCGAAGCCGCCCGTAGGCGCCTCTTACGATAGGAATGGTAGGTTTAAATGTTGCTAACCTTTACTTCAGCCTACGGTCCCGATAAAACACATGGGCTTGCTTGCTTTAAAAACAAAAATTCCAAATTCGGCCTCGTTTAACCTGCTTCTTTCAGCTGTAGTTATTGTTGAGGCCCGTGGTTTTTGTGGGTTTATTCACCCTGATTCTTGTCTTATGCGCTCTTACGAGTCGGTCCTGATCCTTACTGGTTTTATCGGCTTTTGTGTTGTGACGTCAGCTGGCGGGGAGAGGGGATGTTGGTGGCGGCTGTCTTTTGTGCCCGTCTCCTCTGGTGGTGTCTTTTGTTAGTGAAGGCTGCTGGTTCGTCTGGCTTGACTGGTTGCAGTCCTTAAAAGGACTTTTTATTTGGTATTTTTGCCTCCTTTTTTGTGTATTTTCTGTAGGAGCTTTTCGACGTTTTCACTTTCCTCCTCATGCGCCTGTTTCACTGTCGCGTTTGAGTATCTGCTGCCTTAAGATTTCCTCCTCCGTGGTCAGCCATGGGACGATTTTACCGTCATCTATATAGTACTCGAAGTCGGTCTCACAGTCGTAGTGTAAGACTGGGTATTCCATCGGTTTCCCCTGAATTTCTTGGGCTTCTTCTTTTCTTTTTCTTCCCAGCGCCTTCTGAATTCCTTGCGCTGGAGTTCCTCCCTGCTAACCGGTTATTGCTGTGCCTCCTTCAGAGATCTGACGGGATAGTGGTTCCCTCTTGGGCGTCGTGGTTGGGCTGCTGGCTTTAGCTTGCGGTTCAGGCTCGGTCTCTTGGTTTTCATCTTGCGGTTTCTCTGTGGTTTCTTGTATGGCTTCTGTTGGTTTGTATTGGAAAGGTTCCATTTCAGCTTTCTGTAGTTCTCGCTCTGATGTAATGGTTTGTAGGATTTCTTCGTTCTCCTTCTTTATCAGTGCCATATGTTCCACTTCTTGCTTGATGTTTTGATGGATCTCCTTTATTTCAGCCAGTAGTTTCTCATTGTCGCTGGTCGGAGTCGGCGTCAGCAGTGCCTTGACTTGCTTCTTCAACTCGTCTATCTGTTTTGCAGTTGATCTCTTTCAGCTTGTGATATACCCGTGGCTGTCTCGCACCTCCGCATTGCGTCC
This sequence comes from Cepaea nemoralis, assembly GCA_014155875.1. Lineage (NCBI taxonomy): Eukaryota > Metazoa > Mollusca > Gastropoda > Stylommatophora > Helicidae > Cepaea > Cepaea nemoralis. The sequence continues at coordinate 778,787 of JACEFZ010007376.1, forward strand.
TTATATGGTGTCTTTGTGGTGATGGCGAACTTTAAGACGTCTCTGTGTCTTTGAAGGTACGGACAGCCTAAGTATCTTGCTCCATGCTTGCCCAGGCAGTTGGCGCACTTTCTTTTGTTGTTGGGTGCTCGGAAGTCCGTGTCCAGCTTGGCCAGCGGACACTTCCTTGAAGGCGTAGTGATCGGCGCAGTACCGGCAGATTTCCGTCTTACTGTGACATGCTGCTCTGCTGTGGCCGGCCCTCTGGCATCTGGAAAATTGATTGACTCTTGGGATGAATCTCTCTGGCTGTTGTATTTTCTTGTTGATTGATACTGTGGTCGGCATCTTGCTGCTCTCTGTCGTCACCACCACCAAGGTTGTAGGAATCTTGGAGTAGGTGAGGAGTCGCTCCGCCTTCAAGAATCGAAGCTGATTCAGGATTTCTTCGCCTGATAGCTCCACCTGGATACACTTGACAACTCACTTGCTTGTCGGTGAGTCGGTGTTTCCGACTCTGGTGTCTTTCTCCTATCTTTGCTTCTCAGTAGGTTTGACCCTTGTCTGTGGTGGTTTGTCGACGGTCTCCCTCGTGGTGGCTTCAGTAGTATCTGTAATTTCAGGTTCTTTGTTACAGCTCGCAGGCAGGTTCTCCACGTTCTTCTTCTTGTTGGCTCCCATGCTGCACATCTTGGATACCGCGTGTCTTTTGGTGTTCTTGCAACGTGCCATTTCCCCCCGTATCAGGCTTCTTGACTTGTTCAGGCGACTTGTCTTGTTAGCGCTCGCATTTGCGCGCACGCGACAATCAAGCGGGCGGTCGACTTTAGCCTGATATAGTCCTGCTGTACTTACACACACTGGCGTGCTCGTGTGTTGAATCACCAGCCCAGGCTGCTTGCTCCACTAGCCTGCCTTATACAACACATGTGTAACAGGGACGGCCGGGGGCGCATAGAATAGTAACACTGTAATCTAATGCGTGTGTGGTCACAGGAGACTCAGGAAGTTCGCCCATTATCAGAGATTGTTGTCGTGTAAGTCTACTAGAGATATTTCCTTAAACGGGCCTTCCTATCCAATGAAGGCGAGCAGGTCGGTGCTTCTTTCAAATCTCCTACTGGATGGCAAGTAGCGCTGAGATGTGGCGCTTTCTTCTCAGTTCTCCAAGATCATGGTCTCTGCTGTGATGAAGCCTGCGAGGTCCGCACAGCCTGCACGCTTGGAGACTGAAAGTCGCGGCAAATGCCTACGCTGATGGTGGGCATCCGGCACCCAAGTCTTGCACTCACACATGGGGACGTCACGTGCATCGATGTGTACAGTTATCCTGACAGGATGGACACAACGATACTAATAGGCACTGACAGTCATTGATATTCACTGATAGTGACTGATAGTGAGAACATGAAAGATGCAGAGATCAGAGGACATTGGAAACAAACATTAAAATACATACATTTGTCAACAAGCAGTTTACTGCTATGTGTGTGTTATGTGAAAGGGCCATCACGTCTTGCTGGCCGGAGTGCACCGAGAAATAGGTGGTCAGTCTTTACTTGACTTACCGATACGACCAACGTGGGCGTCGAACCGTCGTCCGCCCGCGCCCGTGACATTACCAGTGTAAATGTACAAAGCAGGTGTCCCATGGGAGACGAGGTGAATCAGTAGGCATGTCTCATGGGAGACGAGGTGAATCAGTAGGCATGTCTCATGGGAGACGAGGTGAATCAGTAGGCATGTCTCATGGGAGACGAGGTGAATCAGTACGCATGTCTCATGGGTGACGAGGTGAATCAGTAGACATGTCTCATGGGAGACGAGGTGAATCAGTAGACATGAATTGAAATACTGGGAGACTAGGTGAATCAGTAAACATGACTTGAGATCATGGGAATCAAGGTGAATCAGTAGAACGAACGAACGAACGAACGAACAAACTTTATTTTCAAAGGGTTAAGAATTGGGCACGCAGGCCCGTCTAACATTCTGCCCTTCTATCACTCTCTTTCATACATTATTTCATTCACACATCATTCAAGGCTAACAAAGAACAGTAACAATATAAAAGATATCCATTATAAAGACATGACTTGAGGTCATGAGAGACGAAGTGAATCACTAGACATGACTTGAGGTCATGAGAGACGAAGTGAATCAGTAGACATGACTTAAGATCATGGGAGACTAGGTGAATCAGTAGACATGACTTGAGGTCATGGGAATCAAGTTGAATCAGTAAACATGACTTGAGGTCATGAGAGACGAGGTGAATCAGTAGACATGACTTGAGATCATGGGAGACGAGGTGAATCAGTAGACATGACTTGAGATAATGGGAGACGAGGTGAATCAGTAGACATGACTTGAGGTCATGGGAGACGAGGTGAATCAGTAGACATTACTTGAGATCAAGGGAGACGAGGGGAATCAGTAGACATGACTTGAGGTCATGGGAGACGAGGTGAATCAGTAGACATGACTTGAGATCATGGGAATCAAGGTGAATCAGTAAACACGACTTGAGGTCATGGGAGACGAGGTGAATCAGTAGACATTACTTGAGATCATGGGAATCAAGGTGAATCAGTAAACACGACTTGAGGTCATGGGAGACGAGGTGAATCAGTAGACATTACTTGAGATCATGGGAGACGAGGTGAATCAGTAGACATGACTTGAGATCATGGGAGACGAGGTGAATCAGTAGACATGACTTGAGATCGTGGGAGACGAGGTGAATCAGTAGACATGACTTGAGGTCATGGGAGACAAGGTGAATCAGTAGGCATTACTTGAGATCATGGGAGACAAGGTGAATCAGTAGGCATTACTTGGGGTCATGGGAGACAAGGTGAATCAGTAGACATGACTTGAGGTCATGGGAGACGAGGTGAATCAGTAGACATGCCTTGAGATCATGGGAGAAGGTGAATCAGTAGGCATTACTTGAGATCATAGAAAACGAGGTGAATCAGTAGGCCTTACTTCTTGAGATCATAGAAAACGAGGTGAATCAGTAGGCCTTACTTGAGATCATGGAAGACGAGGTGAATCAGTAGGCATTATTTGAGATCATGGGAGACGAGGTGAATCAGTAGACATGACTTGAGGTCATGGGAGACGTGGTGAATCAGCAGACATGACTTGAGATCAACTAATTATGTAGAAAATTATGCAAGATACAATACGAGTCTGAGGACAAAGGCCGCCTGGCTAGTGAATTCGCCTCGAATTGTGCAGGTTAAGGTTTTTCTTTTGCCCCCGACAAATAAAAATCCATCACCCAACGTAGAATTCGAACCCATGTCTTCTGAATGGTTGCCATACGTTCTAACCATTCGGCCCGACCCTCTTCCTTGTCGACAAACAAGCACGCGAAAATGCTCAGAAGGAAGAAGGAATAAACCATCTCGTTGGCCGGCCACGCACACATCTCACATAAAACGTGAACATGGAATGCAAATCTCATGCCCAATATTTGCTCCATCAATACAACCCATCCACACATCATTATGCCTTCTCACGTCCAGTTATTGCCTCTATTGACACGATTAATTTTCTTGGTCCTATTTACACGCCGCTTTATTTCTCCTATACACACAAGCGCCGTTCGTCCAAAAGATTTAAAGAAGTGATTCTTGGGTAAATATTGCAATCACATTTTCGTCTTATAATATGCGATTCACAACACAGGCATTAGTGGCCCCGAAGAGTCCCTAAGGACATAGGGAATACATGTTTGGAACAACAGGACAATGCAATGTTGGAAAAAGAAGACATGTTTGGAATTACCACAGATAATTGAAGGATCGGTGAGGAGTCAACGAGTAGCGTTGTCGACATGTTTTGAATGTATGCAAATAAAGACTCTCTTTTTACTCCATTCATCATGTGCCATGCCGATAAGCGTGGGCGGTCATGTTCTGCCATCTCACTCGATCACCAGAGTCGTGGATCAGCTCCGTGTTTCTGTCTCGACAATGCCACGTGGCCAAGCCATCCAGGTATTTACTTTTCGGTCTTCCCCTTGGTCTCTTCCCTTCGAACTTGCCAGTCGTCACCATGTTCTCCAAGTCACTTCTTCTCATAACATGCCCCCCCCTCCCCCCCCCCCCAAAAAAAAATGTCAAATGACTCTAATCAGTTTACGATCTTCATTTGTTTCTTGAAGGACTTGTTCATTGGATTTTCTGTCTGTCCATGGTATTCTTTGCATTTTCCCCAGAAACCACATTTCCACAGCCGTCAGCTATTTTTCAGCGTGACTGCTCATTTTCCACGCTTCAGATCCATACAAAAGTACAGGTTCTATGTAGCACTTAACAATCTTTTTCTCGTTTCAATTGATATGTTTTTACTGGCCAGTATGTTTTTCATCTTGCAAAAGGCTACCTTCGCAATGGCAATTCTTGTTCTAATCTCTTCAAGGCATCTCCCATCAGATGTTATGACTGTTCAGAGATAACTGTAATGATTCACTTGCTTAAGAATATGCCCATTTACTCGTATATCACATTGTGGTGTTTCCTTCTTCCCAGTGACGACCATAATCTGTGTCTTCTTAATATTCAGTTCTAACCCTAGTTGTTCACTGTGTGGAACAACCGCATCTATTAAATTTTGCAGGTCCTGTTCATTGTCTGCAATCAAGAGTGTATCATTTGCATATCTAATGTTATTGATGTATCGTCCCCTTTTTTCACTGTACAGGAAAAAACATCTGGAGACATTACACATCCG
>JACEFZ010007377.1:690000-694499 GCA_014155875.1 Cepaea nemoralis
ATACAAATTTAAAAAACAATTTTAAGTAGCGTCTCTGCTACCGTAACCGGAAATAACATTAACATTTTGACCATAGAGACTCCAGCATTGTTAGTGTTGCCGAATAGAGCGAGAGATGGTGCGTGATGGTCGATATGACGATGTGTTCACATGCATTCATTGTGGACGAACATTTACAGTGCGAATTGGTCTGATCAGTCGCATTCGCTACTGCCACGGGTTGCAGGCTTTAAAAAAAAAAAAAAAGTAACAAACTATCGTCTGTCACGACGGCAAGTGCCAGTATATATATATATATATATATATATAATATATATATATATATATATATATATATATATATATATATATATATATATATATATATATATATATATATATATATATATATATATATATATATCGATTTACAGTAGTTATATTGTAAGACAGAATCATGGAAACATCTATAGATTTACGGTAGTGATATTGTGAGACAGAATCGTGGAAACATCTATAGATTTACGGTACTGATATTGTGAGACAGAATCGTGGAAACATCTATAGACTTACGGTACTGATATTGTAAGGCAACCGGTAGCTGTGGCTAAGGGCTTGCGAACGCGATTTGTGAGCCCGTATACACGGGTTCGAAACACAGTAGTGCTGATTTTTTTCGAAAAAGGTATAGGTGCCGGTCGTTTAGAAAGCAATGGCAAACTACTGAACGTAAAATTTGCCCAGGAATCACGAACAGCGAAAATGCTGGGGTTGACTGCCGTCCTGTGAAGGATATGCAACTAAATTGTAAGGCAGAATCGTGCAAACATCTATAGATTTACGGTATTGATATTTTAAGACAGAATCGTGCAAACATATATATACAGATTTACAGTAGTAATATTGTAAGACAGAATCGTGCAAACATATAGAGATTTACGGTAGTGATATTGTAAGACAGAATCGTGCAAACATCTATATATTTACGGTAGTGATATTGTAAGACATAATCAAGCAAGCATCTTTAGATTTACGGTAATAATATTGTTGGACATAATCGAGCAAACATCTATAGATTTACCGTAGTGATATTGTAAGACAGAATCGTGCAAACATCTATTGATTTACGGTAGTGATATTGTAAGACATAATCAAGCAAACATCTTTAGATTTAGGGTAGTGATATTGTAAGACAGAATCGCGCAAACATCTATAGATTTACGGTAATAATATTGTTGGACATAATCGAGCAAAACATCTATAGATTTACCGTAGTGATATTGTAAGACAGAATCGTACAAACATCTATAGATTTACGGTGCGTTAGACAAGAATAAGTAAAGAAACGATAAAAGTAGTGGTATTTCAATTGCACGTGCGCTCCCACCTATGCTACACCCTTCATGTGTCTTCACAAAATCGGCTGAAGCAGTCGACCAACAATGACGGACAACTGAAGCAGCCAGCCAACAATGATGGACAACTGAAGTAGTCGACCAACAATGATGGACAACTGAAGCAGTCGACCAAAAATGATGGACAACTGAAGCAGCCAGCCAACAATGATGGACAACTGAAGCAGTCGACCAACAATGACGGACAACTGAAGCAGTCGACCAACAATGATGGGCAACTGAAGCAGTCGACCAACAATGATGGACAACTGATGCAGTCGACCAACAATGACGGACAACTGAAGCAGTCGACCAACAATGACGGACAACTGAAGCAGTCGACCAACAATAACGGACAACTGAAGCAGTCCACCAACAATGATGGACAACTGAAGCAGCCAGCCAACAATGATGGACAACTGAAGCAGTCGACCAACAATGACGGACAACTGAAGCAGTCGACCAACAATGACGGACAACTGAAGCAGTCGACCAACAATGACGGACAACTGAAGCAGTCGACCAACAATGACGGACAACTGAAGCAGTCGACCAACAATGACGGACAACTGAAGCAGTCGACCAACAATGACGAACAACTGAAGTAGTCGACCAACAATGACGGACAACTGAAGTAGTCGACCAACAATGACGGACAACAGAAGCAGTCGACCAACAATGACGGACAACAGAAGCAGCCAGGATACAAACAAACACTGTATTCATGTACACTCACGTTTTGTGTAGTTCTGGAGAAAGCAATCTACCCAGCTCTAGAACGGGTTACCGATAGTTCTCGTGTGTCGGTCTGAGTATTGCAGCTTTTCTGAACCTGCTAACTCACGGTGTTCTCCTGCACGTGCTGTCTATTTATATCTAATCCACCGCAAACTCCAGCGCTCCGGTTTGTGACCTGACACAACGCGCGGGCACGGCTGCTCACAGGTACACAATGGCTTGGCGGCTGGTCACATAAAGCTAGTCCGGTCAGTTTACTTCGTTTAGTCCACTGTTGCCATTTATTCGATTCGATTCGATTTCACCATTAGTTAGTTAGTTAGTTAGTCGACAGATCATCCTCGTTGCACATCGAACCATTCAGTCCATAAGTGCTCGGATCCCCTCCTCAGCAAATCCCGCAGCGTGTAGCGGCTAACAACGCCAGTTCTGTGTTGGTTTATCAATCTTCTTTGGCTTCCTGCGTAGTGTTCTTGTTTGGCCACCCCTCTTTTAATTTGCTGCTCTCGCAGTCTGGCCATTGTTGTAGATTCACAGTCATCACTTGGTTCTCGCAAATGTCTCACTTCTCGAAGAGCATTCAGAATGTCAGCCTGGTCCATGGCGCGTCCGCCCTCCACAGTAGCCTCACCTGCGAGCTTGTCAGCCCGCTCATTTCCTTGTACTCCCGCATGACCTGGCACGAAGATGAAACTAATCTTTGCCAGCCGAGACCGCTTCAGAGGCAGCAACCATTCTCTTCGGATCGACCCCTCCTCTATCCTCTTGATCATGTTCATTGAGTCGCTAAGGAAACAAGCCCTAGTGAATGTCTGTGTCTCGAGCCATGTTATTGCTTTACTTACTGCCATGACTTCCATGGTCAGGCTACTTGTGGTTTCAGTGAAAGCACCAGAGTCCTCCTTCACAATTCTCCCTCCGGCCCGAGCTGTAAAGGCCCATGAGCTTCTCACATGTCGGACGACCGACCCATCTGTGTAGATGACCGCGTCACCGTCTAGCGAATTCTCGAAAATCAACGCTTGTACTTCAGCCTCAACAGCAGCCGGATTTTCTTGTCTGCATTTTCTATCTAGTTGGATGCAAACTGAAAAGGATGTGCAGAAGTCTGTTGGCACTTGCACCCACTCCTCGCCAGGTTCTAAGTCCTCAAGTGAACACACCTGTTGAAGAATGTCTTCGGCTTGACCCATCCACGACCGTCCTCTTTTTAACCTGCTGCCCTTCACCTTCCTAATTTCACTATGCAGTGGATGTTGTGTGTTTGCGTTAATTCTGAGGTAGGCGCGTGCCCTGCAAACTTGTATTCTCTCTTCAATGGTTGGAAAATCAAGAAGGTAGCGCATCGCCCTGCATGCTGTATCTCTTGTACATCCAAGAATAATGCGCATAGCTTCATTCTGTATCCTTTCCATCCTTTCTATCTGCTTATGGCTGAGAGTCAGGATTGCCATTGCATACTCCAAAACAGACATGACCAGCCCCTCGTACAGAAGACATAGATGGCGCTGCTCACAGTTTGCTGCCGCCATCACCCGCATCGCTGCCAAACCCCGCTTGGCCTTTGTTATCACCTGGTCTATGTGCACATTATAAGCAAGGCTTCGATCAAACCGTATCCCCAGGTAATTCATTGCCTGCGTTCTTTCCACCGTCTCTGAACACAGCATTACAGTTGGTGTTGGATTGTTGACAATATGATTATTCAACGAGAACCAAGTCACTGTTGCCTTTGTTGGGTTGACCATTGCCCCAGCTTCATCACACCAAGTACTTATGCGATTGAGTTCGGTTTGTAGTTCCACAGCAACCTCCTCTCTATCCTTACCCTGACGATACACTAAAACATCATCGGCATATGACAATGTCCTGCCAGGTCCAGTGATCTGCTCACTGGTGATTCTCACTGTGTAGGCGTTGAACAGTACCGGAGATAATGGTGATCCCTGTGGTAGGCCAGGATATATTGTTGTTGGTTCCGAAGTCCAACTGCCACATCTAAAAACTACTTTCCGTTGGAAGAGGGCTGCAGCGATCCAACTAAGGAGGAATGGACTTACGTTTAGTTCAAGAAGCTGAAACATTAAAAAATCCAGTGGTACTCTGTTGTATGCGTCCTCAAGATCAATCGCTGCAGCAACGGTTTCAGTGCCTGAGTGGAAACCTTCATAGACATCATGGGCAAAGACTGCTGCATTGGTCCAGGTTTCTCTTTTTGGACGGTACCCACCCAGGGTAGGTGGGAAAACACCTTGCCTCTCTAGTTGGCTTGATATTTTCCTGGCAATTACCTTCTCCAGCAGCTTGCCTATTGTATTCTGCATGGTTATAATTCGATATCCCTGAATTTTTTTGTGGTCTTTGTCAGGCTTCGGCAAGGGAATCAGA